>MDKI01097685.1:0-22105 GCA_005239505.1 Nicotiana paniculata | reverse complement strand
ATATATATATATATATATATATATATATATATATATATATATATATATATATATATTGTTAGTGCATAAAATTTAACTCAAATCAAAATAGATGGAGTGTTTGCATCGAATGATCTAGGCCAATAAGGCTGCAGCTTTTCGAATAATTGACTTGAACTCTACAAGAAAATCTTAACGAAAGATGGGTAGCCTTCGTATTTCCAAAATCAGTAAAGTAATTGTTGATACTTGATACAATAGTACTTCCAATTTTACTTGATTGTAACCTCGTCTTCAAATCGATGAGAAATTCGAAATACTTGATAACGTGTTAAAAAATAAATTTCTACCTCAAAATATCCTTTCCGTCAACCTTTTCTTTTTTACATTTTTATCTTCCAACGCAGAACTGATAAAATTGAAGTAAACAACAATTAGTTTACTCGTTATAACGAAATAGTGGGTAATACTCGAGAGTCAAGAGATAGGATCGAGGAGTGTACCAATATCTGAACATGGTTTAGGACTATCTAAGAATTCTTTTTAGTTTCTGCTATGATTCCTTTTACGTCGTAATTGAGTACAACAACAATAACAATTTAACCGATGTACTCCTACAAGTGTAATTTAGGAAGGACAGAGGGTATGTAGCCTTACCCCTTCCTTTATGTAGATAAGAAAATTGTTTCCGATAGATTGTCGGTTCAAAGCTAATATGTGTAATCACAACAATATAGAGAAAAACATACAGTAGTTTAGAAGTCATATAAGAGAAAGCTAGCAGTAGCAATAACAAGATAATAGTAAAACTGAATTATAAACAATATCGGGTAGTAATAGAAATCTAAGAATATAGAAATACGAGAATAACACGACGTTTGAGTGCCTACTAACCGTCTATCCTAATTCTCGACTTCCACTGTTCCACACCCTCCTCCGTAATTAAGGTGAAGATGTGCCATGTCCTGCTTAATATCTCTTCCCAATACTTCTTCGTCCTACCTCTACTTCTCCTCATACCGACCATTATCAATCTCTCACCTCCTCACTTGGGCATCTAGGCATCTCCTCTCCTTACACCCGAATTTTTCCTACCTTGCTTTTCGCATCTTATTCATCATGGAGGCTACGTAATTGAGTACACAATTTAAAATTACCAAAAATATCTGTTTTTGGTGCCACACTATTCAGTAATCACTGACATGAAGCATATTCACGCTGACAAGTTAGTACTAGATATCTATAGCTAGGGGCGGATTTAGGTCGAAATTAGAGGACATGTGTATTCATGGTTTTTTCACCAAATTAAATTTTTTATATACATATTTTTTAGAATTGATCCAATTTTTTCTTGGTCTATGCTCTAAAAAGCTGAATATATTAAAGTATTTACCAAAGAAAGTGTGATCAATAATTCCCACTAAATATTTATTTTTTTGAATTATCTCCATTATCTTGGCTTATAGGGTGACGGGCAATGGCAATGGCAAATTTAGCACTAAAGATTTGGGTTCATTGGAACTTATAATTTTTAGCCTAAATTAGGATTTATTTGTGTAATTTTTTAAAAAAATATTGAAAATATTGAACTATATATAAACTCAAAACACATATAAGGTGATAAGGTGACGCGTTAAGTGACCAGAACCTGAATTCTAAACCCATAAAATTAAACTATGAATCCGCCGATAATGGCGAGAAAAATGTCGTTAACACATTATTTGACCCTAAAAGCCAAGTTGCAATCTTGCCTCCGTCAACCTGTCTTCCTCCACGGATACGAAACTAACCAAGATGCGGTCCTACCTGTAGTTAGTTTCAACTTTCGAGAAGCATTTCTATTTTGGACTTATCACTTCTAGATATAAATTTTTCAGCATGTAAATGTAAGCCCATTTGTTTTAATTCGCATTTCATTATTTTATTTGGGTTCATTTCTTTACATATCAATATATTTTGTCTTATTGTGGTATATCATTTGTCTAACTTTTCAAATTACTAATTCTACTTATTATTTATATAAAAAAATCGACTACAATACATGATATGTTCAATTTTAGGAATAAAAATGACAAGAATGAAGTGTTGAAGATTTTATGTGTATTGTAATAATCACTGTACATCAATATATACGAGAGGAACAAAGAAAAGAAAAAATTCCTATTTGTACACTTGTCTTTCTTTTACTAGCTATTGTATAAGAAATTCTAACTACTAAATTCTATCCTTAGCTATACTAATTACATGTAGGCAAGAATATTCTGGAAGACACAAAATTAGATGCTTTCCATCTGTGCTATTTATGCTGAAAATAGACGATCGGGATTAAATCTATCAAGCTTTAGATGGACGATGGTGATGCAAATAATTTATTCCTTCAGACAATGTAGAGATCAAACTCTCTTATTCGACTTTGTCTCTTCTCTTTTCTTCTCTGTCTCTTCTTTCTTGATGAATGCTCGATGCTTCTCTAAATCATCACCACTTCCTAAATCATTTGAAATCCTGGCATCAACGCCTCCCCCCTCCCCCCCCCTCAAGCTGGAGGGTGGTGAAAGTACCCCCTAACTTGCCCATAATTGAACAGTGATTAGGGCCAGAAAGAGGTTTCGTAAAGATGTCGGCATCTGAGAAATAAATGGTACGAATGACAAAATATTGAGGTCGACGAGGCACTGTTGTCTCACAAAGTGACAATCAAGGTCCACATGTTTGGTATGCTCATGGAAGACCGGGTTTTCGGCAATGTGTATTGCCGCATGACTGTCAGTGTGAAGCGGTACAGGAAGAACCGGCGAAACAAATAGATCTTAAAGAAGGCGCACAAGCCACGTGATCCAAGAAATCGGAGAGCCACCAAGAGTAATGAAATAACCACTTATAGAGCGTCGAGATTTAGAGCATCTACCCTAATCTAAGTCACAGAAACCAATTAAGTCCATAGAGAGATTGGAGCTCATGAATCACCCCAAGCTGGGGTCTGCGAGAAGATACCGCAAACAGCGTGTTGCAATGTTTAAGTGAGGATCAGGACAACACTATATGTATTGGCTGAGATGATGCATGGCAAAGGAGAGATCATGGCGAGTGTGAGTAAGATAGTTCAGTTTTCCTAGAAGCTTTCTCTAAAGCGAAGGATCTAAAAGTAAATCACCAATACTCAGTCACAATTGTACACACGGATCAAACGGAGGGGAGGCAGGCTTGGAATTCATGCATCCAAATTTAGATAACAAATCCAAGGTAAACATTCTTTGACTTAAAAGTATACCTTGTGGCTCACAAATTATTTCCATGCCAAGAAAGTAACGAGATTTTCTGTCACGATCCCAGTTTGCCCTCTGTGAACATGCGTGACGGCACCTAGTCCCTATAACTAGGTAAGCCTAGCAATGCGGAATAATTAAGTAAAAGAAAGCTGAACAATCTAAAAGAAAGACTGTATATAAATGCCACTTGGCATATACAATCCAAAATAATACGGAGGTCTACAATATCACCCCAAAACCCGAAAACTCACGGGAACCACATGCTAACAGAATATAATACACTCCTCTAACTCCAGAATGTCTATACAACTGTAAGGAAGGATAAACTTTTCACAAAAAGCTGGAATAAGATAGAGACTCCTGGTCTGCAGACGCGGAAGATGTACCTCGAAGTCTCTACTGTATCTCTCAACCTCGGGAATAGTGCTCCCGGGAGGAGGTACCTAGATCTGCACATGAAAAACATGCGCAGGAAAGGGCATGAGTACACCACACCGGTACTCACTAAGTGCCAAGCCTAACCTCGGTCGGGTAGTGACGAGGAAGGTCAGGGCCCTACTGAGGTTAAACAATATAATAGGAATTTACAGTATGAAAGACAGACAGAAATAATGAACACAGCCGTGAAATAAGACAACTCAAAAAAGGAAATGACAAACATAAGAGCAGAGTAAACGCGTAATACGAACAACTCGATATGTATACCGTCCTGTATGAAAGGTAACAATGAGGATCTTCCAGGATACCGTCCTGTAATCCTTTTCTCAACTGTCTAGTGGATCGCCCGGAATACCATCCCACAGTCCATCATATGTATATTCGAAGGATCTCCCAAAATACCGTCCCGTAGTCCAACTATCAATGTGCAGGGGGATCTCCCGGGATACCATCCCGTAGCCCCAAAGTAAATATGCAGGGGGATATCACAGGATAACGTCCCGTAGTCCAAAGTAAATATGCAGAAGGATCTCACGGGATACCGTCCCATAGTCCAAATTAAATATGCAGGGGGATCTCACGGGATACCGTCCCGTAGTCCCAAAGTAAATATGCAGGGGGATCTCACGGGATACCGTCCCGTAGTCCCAAAGTAAATACGCAGGGGGATCTCATGGGATACCGTCCCGTAGTCCAAAGTAAATATGCAGAGGGATCTCACGGGATACCGTGCCGTAGTCTAAATTAAATATGCAAGGGGATCTCATGGGATACCATCCCGTAGTCCAAAGTAAATATGCAGGGGGATCTCACGGGATACCGTCCCATAGTCCCAAAGTAAATATGCAGGTAGATCTCACGGGATACCGTCCCGTAGTCCCAAAGTAAATACACAGCCACAACAAGAAGACATTCAGAATTAGAGTGCAAAAATACAAGGCAACAAGAAAGTCTAGCCTAACACACTTCACGTAGTACAATTAAGGCAACTTAAGCAAATAGGAAATTCAAGTCAACTAGGCATGCTTTTCTAAACTAACATAGGCTATAATTGTAAGTAGAGTAAAGCAGGTAAGGAAGAAACTCAGTCTAAAATTTTAAAGTAAAATCGAATTTTCAACAATTAGCACAAGTACGCGCTCGTCACCTCACGTACACGGCATTCAATTACCAAATATCACATCCTAAGGGGAAAGGTCCCACACACAAGGTTAGACAAGTCACTTACCTCGAACCGTCTCAAAATCAACTCGAAACCACACGTTTGCCATGAGTATCCGACTCCAAATGACCCAAATCTATACAATTCAATTACATATCGTAAATAACATCTCATGCAACTGATTATACTGTTTAATTCAAGCTAAGGTGCGAAATTATGTAAAATGACCAAAACGCCCCTAGGGCCCACGTCTCGTAATCAGGTAAAAGTTATATTTTCCGGACACCCATTCACTCACGAACTCATTTAACCAGAAATAATCAAAATCCGATGCCAAAAACCCCACAATTTTTCAGAATTTCGGATTGGGAAAATCTCATCCCTTTCCTATGGTTTTCCCCCCATTTTTTGATAATTAAACTAAAGAAAATAACGGAAATTAATGGTCTAACAATGAATTAGGATTAGGAAATGATACCTATGATCCTTCTCTTCACAATCCACAGAAAATCGCCAATCTTTGAGCCCGCACACGATTTTTGGAATTATGAACCAAACTCTCGGATTTTTGGAATAAAATACCCAGGGAAATCGCACCTGCGGACTCAACCACCGCACCTGCGGAAAAAGCATCGCAGGTGCGAAAGTCACTTAAAATGCACAGGGGCCGCATCTGCGGTCGTTTGGTCGTGCATGCGGTTCCGCACCTACAGAACCCAGGTCGCACCTGCGACCACTGGCCCAAAACTCCCCTATCGCACCTGCGATCAAGGCCTCCGCGCCTGCGAGTCTGCACCTGCGGAAAAACTTTCGCAGGTGCGAAGACACCAGAAGGTGCCTGGTTCAGCGCAACAATTTTTCCAAACTTCACATGTTAAGCATCCGAAACAACCCCGAGGCCCCCGGGACCTCAACCAAAACCACCACCAACCTTAACACCTTATTTGAACTAGGTCGATCCTTAAAAACACGTCTCATAACATCAAATTCATCGTTTATGCAAAGATTCAAGCCTAGGAACTTAAAAAAATTATAGAATTCACATCCGACGCCGAAACATGTTTAAACTTATCCGAATGACCTCAAATTTTGCACACACATCCCAAATGACATGACGGAACTACTGAAACTTCCGAAATTCCATTCCGACCCTCGGATGAACAATTCACTATCGGACCGGAAACTCCAAAAATTCAAACTTTGGCATTTCAAGCCTAAATGAGCTACAGACTTCCAAAATACATTTCGAACATGCTCCCAACCCCGAAATAACCTAACGGAGCTAACAAAACCATCAGATTTCCATTTCAAGGCCGTCTTCACACTGCTCCGACTACGAGCAACTTTCCAACACTTAAGCTCTCATTTAGGGACTAAATGTCCCAAAACTCTCTGAAACTCAAAACCGAACGTCCTGACAATTCTATTTAGAAGAAATAGATTTGGGGAAAACAGTTAACAGGGGATCGGGGCGTTAATTCTTAAGACAACCGACCGGGTCGTCACATCCTCCTACACTTAAAATTTCATTCGTCCTCGAACGAGCATAAAGACATACCTAAAGTAGTGAAAAGATGAGGGTAACTGCTGCGCATATCCTGCTCGGTCTCCCAGGTCGCCTCCTCGGCCGGCTGACCCCGCCACTGAACTTTTACTGAAGAAATGTTTTTCGACTTGAGCTTTCTGACCTGCCTATTAAATATAGCTACAGGCTTCTCGACATATGATAGATCCTTGTCCAATTGGACTGAGCTGAAATCCAAGACATGAGACGGGTCACCGTGATACCTCCG
The DNA here is from genome assembly GCA_005239505.1 of Nicotiana paniculata. Classification (NCBI taxonomy): domain Eukaryota; kingdom Viridiplantae; phylum Streptophyta; class Magnoliopsida; order Solanales; family Solanaceae; genus Nicotiana; species Nicotiana paniculata. Next base: position 15,464 of record MDKI01097685.1, on the reverse strand, counting down.
GAGCATCCAAACATGAAATATAGGATGAACTCCTACCAAGCTGGGAGGTAAGGCAAGCTCATAAGCAACCTCCCCAACACGCCTCAATATCTCAAAAGGGCCAATAAACCTCAGACTCAACTTCCCTTTCTTCCCAAATCTCATAACGCCCTTCTTAGGAGAAACCCGAAGGAGAACCCGCTCTCCGACCATATATGAAACATCACGAACCTTTCGATCCGCGTAACTCTTCTGTATAGACTGGGCTGTACGGAGTCTATCCTGAATCACCTTGACCTTCTCCAGTGCATCTTGAACCAATTCTGTGCCCACTAGCCTGGCCTCACCCGGCTCGAACCAACCCACCGGAGATCTGTACCTCCTACCATATAAGGCCTTATACGGCGCCATCTGAATGCTGGATTAATAACTGTTGTTGTAAGCAAACTCCGCCAATGGAAAGAAATGATCCCAAGAACCTCCAAACTTAATCACACACGCACAGAGCATATCCTCAAGAATCTGAATAGTGCGCTCGGACTGCCCATCCGTCTGGGGGTGAAATGATGTGCTCAACTCCACCCTGATACCTAACTCCTATTGAACAGCTCTCCAGAACCGTGAAGTGAACTAAGTACCTCTATCTGAAATAATAGAAACTGGAATACCATGCAGACGAACGATCTCCCGAATATAAATCTTCGCTAAGCGCTTCGATGAATAAGTAGTCAGTACCGGAATGAAATGGGCTGATTTGGTCAGCCGACCCACAATCACCCAAGTAGCATCCTTCTTTCTCAAAGTCCGAGGAAGTCCAACCACAAAGTCCATGGTGATCCGCTCCCACTTCCACTCTGGAAACTCAATCTGCTGAAGTAACCCTCCTGGTCTCTGATGCTCACATTTGACCTGCTGACAGTTGAGGCACTTGGCTACAAACTCTGCTATATCCTTCTTCATTCTTCACCACCAATAGTGCTGCCTCAAATCCTGATACATCTTCGCAGTACCCGGATGGATGGAATACCGCGAACTGTGAGCCTCTGCTAAAATCAACTCTCGAAGCCTATCAACATTGGGCACACAAATCCGACCCTGCATCCTCAATACCCCGTCATCTCCAATGGTCACATATCTGGCATCACCGTGCTGGACCGTGTCCTTGAGGACAAGTAAATGATGATCATCATACTGCTGTTCCCTGATACGATCGAATAAGGAAGACCGAGAAACCACACAAGCTAATACCCGACAAGGCTCAGAAAGATCCAATCTCACGAACTGACTGGATAAGGACTGAACATCTAAGGCTAGAGGCCTCTCAGTTGCATGAAGGTATGCCAAACTCCCCAAACTCTCCGCCCGGCGACTCAAGGCGTCGGCCACCACATTGGCCTTCCCCGGGTGGTATAATATAGTGATGTCATAGTCCTTTAGAACCTCTAACCATCTACGCTGGTGAAAATTTAGATCATTCTTCCTGAATATGTGCTGCAAACTCCGGTGGTCGGTATAAACCTCACAAGGCACACCGTACAAATAATGACGCCAGATCTTCAAGGCGTGAACAATGGAAGCTAACTCAAGGTCATGGACAGGGTAATTCTTCTCATGTATCTTCAACTGTCTGGACGCATAGGCAATCACCCTACCTTCCTGCATCAACACTGCTCCAAGGCCAACTCCCGAGGCATCACAATAAACTGTAAAAGATCCCGAACCAGTAGGCAAGATCAAGATTGGGGATGTTCTCAAAGCTGTCTTGAGCTTCTAAAAGCTTGCCTCACACTTCTCTGTCCATCGAAATGGAACACCCTTCTGGGTCAATCTAGTCATAGGGGCTGCAATCGATGAAAATCCCTCCACAAAACAACGGTAGTAACCTGCCAAGCCAAGGAAACTGCGAATCTCTGTAACTGAGGACGACCTGGGCCAACTCTGCACGACCTTTACCTTATTCGGATCCACTCGAATGCCCTCACTCGATACCACGTGGCCTAAGAATGCTACAGAACTCAACCAGAACTCACATTTTGAGAACTTTGCATATAACTTCTTCTCTCTCAAGGTCTGAAGCACTGCCCTCAGGTGCTACTCATGATCTTCCCGACTCCGGGAGTAAACAAGAATATCATCTATGAAAACAATGACGAACGAGTCAAGATATGGCCTGAACACACAGTGCATCAAATGCATAAATGTTGCGGGGGCATTAGTCAGCCCGAATGACATAGCTAGAAACTCCTAATGGCCATACCGAGTCCTGAAAGCAGTCTTCGGGTTATCCGGCTCCCGAATCTTCAGCTGATGGTAACCCGAGCGCATATCAATCTTAGAAAATACATGTGCGCCCTGAAGCTGGTCAAATAGATCATCAATACGAGGCAAGGGATAACGTTTCTTCACTGTAACCCTGTTCAACTGGCGATCATGCGCATAGAACCATCTTTCTTCTTCACAAATAAGACAGGATCAACCCCAGGTGAAACACTGGGTCGAATAAAACCCTTATCAATCAATTCTTGTAACTGGTCCTTCAACTCAGGAGGATCCATACGGTAAGGAGGAATGGAAATGGGCTGAGTTCCCGACAACAAATCAATGCCAAAATCAATGTCTCTATCGGGCGGCATGCTCGGAAGATCAGCTGTGAACACATCGGGATAATCCCGTACCACTGGAACTGAATCAATAGAAGGGGTATCAATATTGACATCTCTCACATAAGCCAAATATGCGGCACACCCCTTCTCAACCATACGCTGAGCTCTAAGAAAAGAGATAACTCTACTGGGAGTGTGATATAAAGTACCACTCCACTCAACACGCGGAATACCTGGTATAGCCAGCGTCACGGTCTTGGCGTGACAATCAAGAATAAGATAATGGGGCGACAACCAATCCACGCCCAAGATAATATCAAAATCCACCATATCGAGTATCAACAAGTCCACACTGGTCTCAAAACCACGAATAGTAACCAAACACGACCGATAAACGCGGTCCACAACAAGAGAATCTCCCACAGTAGTAGAAACATAAATAGGATAACCCAAAGAGTCTCGGGCTATACCCAAATGCGGAGCAAAATAAGAAGACGCATGAGAATACATGGAGCTTGGATTGAATAGAACTGATGCATCTCTGTGACAAACTAGTATAATACTTGAGATGATAGAATCAGAGGCAACAACCTCGGTACGAGCAGTAATAGCATAATATCTGGCTTGGACTCCCCCTCGAGGGAGACCTCTATCTCCTCGACCTCCGCCCCTAGCTGGCTGGGTAGGTGGGTTAGCAGCTGAAGCTGTGATCATGGCCTGAGAACTCTGCTGAGCACGCTGTGGCTGAAAAGTATGTGAACATGCACCCCTAAAAAGTCTGGGGCAGTCCCTAACCACATGGCGTGTATCACCACACTCGAAAAAAGCTCTGGGAGGACGTGGTGGCACTGACTGGCTAGGGACAAGTCTGCTAGACTGACCTCTGAAAACACCCCGCGCAGGAGGCGCGCTAGAAATTGGAGGTGCATGATAAGGCTCCTGAGGCATGTGTGGAGCTGGGGTACCGCTGTCTGCGGGAAGAGATGAATGAATTGGGCGGACCATATAACCCCTACCATGACGACCTGCTGCTAGGGTACGGGCATCGGAGTAGTGGCCCGACTCTCGAGACCTCTTGGCCTCTCTCTCCTCTCGCTCCCTAGCGAGCATACCCTCGATCCTCCTAGAAATGCCCACTACCTGCTGATAAGGAATGTCCATCTCCAACTCTCGAGCCATGCTAGATATGATGGGTGGTACAAGACCCTCAATGAACCGGCGAACCCTCTCACGGACAGTAGCAACCAAAGCCGGTGCATGCCTAGCCAATCTGGTGTAACAGATAGCATACTCTGAAACTGTCATAGCACCCTGGCGCAAATGCTCAAACTCTGTGCGCCATGCGTCCCTGAGGCTTTGAGGCACAAACTCTCTCAGGAACATATCTGAGAACTGGGTCCAGGTCAGTGAAGCAACCTCGTCTGGACTGTCTAACTCTCAGGTGCGCCACCAATCATAGGCGGCTCCGCGAAGCTGGAAGGTAGTAAAGGAAACCCCACTAGATCCGGCTATGCCCATAGTGCGAATAATACGGTGACACTCCTCTAGAAATACCAAGGCATCATCTGATGCTAGTCCACTGAATACAGGAGGGTCATACTTTTTAAACCTCTCAAGTCTCCACTGCTCGTCCTCTGAAGCAGCTGACCCATCCTCGGGATGAACTTGCACTACAGGTGGCACATGAATGATCTCTGGGACCTGCTCCATATGCACTCGCTGCTCAGGAGTGCAGGCGGCGGGAGTCTGTGCTCCTCCCCCGGCCTGAGATGTGGCTGCAGGAAGGGGAAGCAACCCTTCCTGAGCCAGAGTGGTGTACATAGACACAAACTAAGCTAATGTCTCCTGAAGGGCTGGAGTAGTAGTGGCAGTAGGCGTGGCAGGTGTCTGGCCCTCGGCTGAATATGCTGGTGGTACCTCGGCGGCAGCTCGTGCAGGTGCTCTCGCTGCATCACGTGTGCGTCCTCAACCTCTACTTCGGCCCCGGTCTCTGGCGGCTGCAGTAGGGGGCACGGGTGCCTGATCGTCCCGAGTAGCACGAGTCCTCACCATCTGTGAGAGAATAGAAAACAAAGGTTTAGAATTGATGTAAAAATATATTGCACGACAGGGAAATCAATGAAGTGAAGATTCTAGCTAAACAGTTACATAGCGTCTCGTAGATAAGTACAAACATCTCTGTACTGATCAACGAGACTCTAACGGCCTGTGTTCCGTGACTCCGATGAACCTAGAGCTCTGATACCAACTTCTCACGACCCCATTTCTCCCTCCGTGAACATGTCGTGACGACACCTAGTCCCTATAACTAGGTAAGCCTAGTAATGCGGAATAATTAAGTAAAAGAAAGCTGAGCAATCTAAAAGAAAGACTGTATATAAATGCCACTTGGCATATACAACCCAAAATAATACGGAGGTCTAATATATCACCCCAAAAAGCGGAAACTCACGGGAACCACATGCTAACAGAATATAATACACTGCTTTAACTCCAGAATGTCTATACAACTGTAAGGAAGGATAAACTTTTCACAAAAAGCTGGAATAAGCTAGAGACTCATGGTCTGCGGACGCGGCAGATGTACCTCGAAGTCTCTACCGTATCTCTCAACCTTGGGAATAGTGCTCCTGGGAGGAGGTACCTGGATCTGCACATGAAAAATATACGCAGGAAAGGGCATGGGTACACCACAACGATACTCAATAAGTGCCAAGCCTAACCTCGGTCGGGTAGTGACGAGGAAGGTCAGGACCCTACTGAGGTTAAACAATATAATAGGGATTTACAGTATGAAAGACAGACAGAAATAATGAACACAGCCGTGAAATAAGACAGGTCAAACAAGGAAATGACAAACATAAGAGCAGAGTAAACGCGGTATACGAACAACTGGATAACAAAGGTAACAATGAGGATCTTCCAAGATACCGTCCTGTAGTCCTTTTCTCAACTGTCTAGTGGATCACCCGGGATACCTTCCCGCAGTCCATCATATGTATATTCGAAGGATCTCCCGGGATACCGTCCCGTAGTGTAATTATCAATGTGTAGGGGGATCTCCCGGGATACTGTCCCGTAGCCCCAAAGTAAATATGCAGGGGGATCTCACGGGATACCGTCCTGTAGTCCAAAGTAAATATGCAGAGGGATCTAACGGGATACTGTCCCGTAGTTCAAAGTAAATATGCAAGGGGATCTCACGGGATACCGTCCCGTAGTCCCAAAGTAAATATGCAGGGGGATCTCACGGGATACCATCCCGTAGTCCCAAAGTTAATATGCAGAGGGATCTCACGGGATACGGGTCCGGTAGTCCGAAGTAAATATGCTGAGGAATCTCACGGGATACCGTCCCGTAGTCCAAAGTAAATATGCAGGGGGTCTCACGGGATACCGTCCCGTAGTCCAAAGTAAATATGCAGAGGGATCTCGTGGGATACTGTGCCGTAGTCCAAAGTAAATATGCAGAAGGATCTCACGGGATACCGTCCCGTAGTCCAAAGTAAATATGCAGGGGTATCTCACGGGATACCGTCCCGTAGTCCCAAAGTATGCACGATCTCACGGGATACCGTCCCATAGTCCAAAGTAAATATGCAGAGGGATCTCACGGGATACCGTCCCGTAGTCTAAATTAAATATGCGGGGGGATCTCACGGGATACCATCCCGTAGTCCAAAGTAAATATGCATAGGGATCTCATGGGATACCGTCCTGTAGTCCAAAGTAAATATTCAGGGGGATCTCACGGGATACCGTGCGGTAGTCCCAAAGCAAATATGCAGGGGGATCTCACGGGATACCGTCCCGTAGTACCAAAGTAAATACACAGCCACAACAAGAATACATTCTGAATTAGAGTGCAAAAATACAAGGCAACAAGAAATTCTAGCCTAACACGCTTCACGTAGTATGATTGAGGCAACTTAAGCAAATAGGCAATTCAAGTCAACTAGGCATGCTTTTCTAAACTAACATAGGCTATAATTGCAAGTAGAGTAAAGTAGGTAAGGAAGAAACTCAGTCTAAAATTTTAAAGTAAAACTGGATTTTCAACAATAGCACAAGTACGCACTCGTCACCTCACGTACACGGCATTCAATTATCAAATATCACATCCTAACGGGAAAGGTCCACCACACAAGGTTAGATAAGCCACTTACCTCGAACCGGCTCAAAATCAACTCAAAACCACACGTTTGCCACGAGTATCCGACTCCAAATGGCCCAAATCTATTCAATTCAATTACATATCATAAATAACATCTCATGCAACTGATTATACAATTTAATTCAAGCTAAGGCGCGAAATTATATAAAATAACCAAAACGCCCCTCGGGCCCACGTCTCGAAATCGGGTAAAAGTTATATTTTTCGGACACCCATTCACTCACGAACTCATTTAACCAGAAACAATCGAAATCCGATGCCAAAAACCCCAACAATTTTTCAGAATTTCGGATTGGGAAAATCTCATCCCTTTCCTATGGTTCCCCCCCCCCATTTTTTGATAATTAAACTAAATAAAACAACAAAATTAATGGTCTAACAATAAATTAGGATTAGTAAATGATACTTATGATCCTTCTTTTCAAAATCCAAAGAAAATCGCCAATCTTTGAGCCCTCACACGATTTTTGGAATTATGAACCAAACTCTCAGATTTTTGGAATAAAATACCCAGGGAAATCGCACCTGCGAACTCGATCACCGCCCCTGCGGAAAAAGCATCGCAGGTGCGAAAGTCACTTAAAATGCACAGGGGTCGCACCTGCGGTTGTTTGGTCGCGCCTGCGGTTCCGCACCTGCGGAACCCAGGTCGCTCCTGCGACCACTGGCCCAAAACTCCCCTATCGCACCTGCGATCAAGGCCCCCGCCCCTGCGAGTCCGCACCTGCGGAAAAGCCTTCGCAGGTGCGAAGACACCAGAAGGTGCCTGGTTCAACAACAATAATTTTTCCAAACTTCACTCGTTAAGCATCCGAAACAATCCCGAGGCCCCCGAGACCTCAACAAAAATCACCAACCAACCTTAACACCTTATTTGAACTAGGTCGAGCCTTAAAAACACGTCTCATAACATCAAATTCATCGATTATGCAAAGATTCAAGCCTAGGAACTTAGGAAAGTTTTAGAATTCACATCCGACGCTGAAACACGTTTAAACTTGTCCGAATGACCTCAAATTTTGCACACACATCCCAAATGACATGATGGAACTACTGCAACTTCTGAAATTCTATTCCGACCCTCGGATCAACAATTCACTATCGGACCGGAAACTCCAAAAATTCAAACTTCGGCATTTCAAGCCTAAATGAGCTACCGACTTCCAAAATACATTCCGAACACGCTCCCAACCCCGAAATCACCTAACAGAGCTAACAGAACCATTGAATTTCCATTCTGAGGCCGTCTTCACACTGCTCCGACTACGGGCAACTTTCCAACACTTAAGCTCTCATTTAGGGACTAAATGTCCCAAAACTCTCCGAAACTCAAAACCGAACGTCCCGATAATTCAATTTAGCACAAATAGACTTGGGGAAAACAGTTAACAGGGGATCAGAGCGTTAATTCTTAAGACGACCGACCGGGTCGTCACATTTTCTTAGATCCTTGACTTTGAACTCAAAATCAAGAAAAAATTTGAGTGAGGCAATTTCAGAAGGGTTATCTCCTGTTATGAGTATGTCATCGACATAGACTTACAATGATAGAAGTTCCGCCCTCTGAGTGTTTAAAAAAAAGAAGAGAGTAGCCATTGAGTGAGTGAGAGTAACCTTTGTAGTTTAAGGCTGTTGTGAGTCGGGCATACCATTGCCTAGACTCTTGCCTCAATCCGTATAAAGACTTTTTGAGGCGGCAAACATGGTGAGGTGTAGGAGGTGAGATTCCAGCTGGAATTTCATATAAACCTCTTCTTGTAGGTCTCCATGCATAAATGCGTTGTTGACATCTAGTTGAAATTTTTTCTAGTTCTTCTTAATTACTATAGCAAGTAGGCATATGATAGTTTTCATCTTAACAACAGGAGAATAAATCTCAGTAAAATATATTCCTTCTGCCTGGATGTCCCTTCTGATGACTAATCGTGCATTAAATCTTTCAAGTGAACCATCTTGTTTGTATTTGACTTTGTAGACCCATTTACAAGGTAGGGATTCCTTGTCTTTAGGTAGTTCCACTACCTCCCAAGTCATGTTTGCTTCTAATGCTTGTAGCTCTTTAGACATAGTCTCTTGCCAACCGACATGTAGAGCTGCTTGGGAGTAGGAGGTTGGTTCAGAAATATGGGAGATAGTATTTAAAAGTGACTGATTGAAACCCGATAAAACTGAAAATGGTTAAATACTAGGGGAAACAGAGGAAGTGAAGCAACTAGAAGAAACATCTGTTAAAAATACTCAAGTACATATATATATTCATTTAAGTGGATAGGTAGATGATGTTCTTTTAGAGATATTCTAAGTGCATGATGAGTGTCAGGAGAGGAAAACTGGGAGTAATAGAAGAAGCTGGAGAAGCAATCTGTTGTGAGGAGGAGTTTTTATGAGTAGGAATGATAAGAGTATGCATTGAGGAAGTGGATACTCTCCTAAATTGAATTGGGATGAAAGGAGAAGTATGTTGAATAGAGGGAGACGAGTGGTCTGTTCTGGGCTGCAATGGGTTGATTAAACTCTATTTGTTCAATTACGTTCTTGTTGTAGTTGATTGAAGGGCCCTCAATTAGCTGTTCCTATTTATTATGTATCTACTTGAGAGAGAGTGTATATTGAGGTAGTTTTTTGAACAACATCACTCCCGGAGTATAGACGAAAGTCATAACCGAGGGTTTAGAGGTTGGATTAGAAATAACGATACCTCAGGTGCAATCTAATGTGAACTGTAATGCAATCTAGCTAGCGTAACTATAGAGAGTGCGTCTAGTAAATTATCATAATTACTTTATAGAGATTTATGGTAGCTAGAGTGTTCTTGATTGACAGAGACAACTAATCAAACTATAGGAAGTATCTGAGAAGGAAGTTCACCGACGGGGGAAACTATAACCTTAGACCTTTATTATAATTGTTTCCACCATATTGTTAGTTAATCGTTAGTTTATTTATTTTGTCAGTAGAAATAGTAAAACATTACCAATTGATATTCAAAAGTCTTGAGAAAATTGATTAACTAAAAGTTGCGTACTCTGACGGCTTGATTGATACGTAAATTCCCTGTGGGATCGACTCTGGGCGTAATACCCTGGATTATATTTGCAGTGCCCATTTAGTCTTTCTATAAGACATAGTTGAGCGTGATCAAATTTTGGCTCCGTTTCCGGGGGATTAACGGTGTTATCAATTGGAGTTGGAAGAAATACAATATTATGAAATATAGTCAATTTTCTTCAAATTTTCATTTATACATTGAAAGTTTAACGTTCGCTAACTTGGTTGTACAGGTGCATGCCCAGAAACTCATCGAGAACTGGTGAATTACTTGAAGCCTTATCAGACCTTGAGAAAGTTTTCAAGGCCCTAAACCGGGCCAACCGGAAAAGCAAATAGCAACCCTCAATTGAACAACTTGAACCCGACATGGAAGATCCTAACAACAGGAACAACAATGGGGATGATGTGGTAGACCCAATCGCTCAAATAGGGGCAAAGGCTCCTTTATATGACTGGGCACAACCCACGATAGAGAATTTGGCCACTGCGATACTAGTCCCTCAAATACAGGCCGAGTCTTTCCAGATCACAAATAATATGATGCACTTGTTGCAGAACAAGGGACTATTCTCAGGGTCATACATCGAAGACCCCCAGCAACATTTGTAGAACATCCTATCAATTTGCAAAACACAGACTTGGCTAAACTCACTCCCCATCAATTCCATTACCACATGGGAGGAGTTAGTTAAGCAGTTCGTGAACAAGTTTCATCCACCCAACAAGACTGCTCAACAAATTGATGAAATCTTGAGCTTCAGACATAAACCAGTTGAAGCATTGCAGGAGACATAGGAACGATTTAAGGGAATGCTGGTTATCTGTCCACACCATGGTATTCTGGAGCAGATGTTGGGGCAACGTTTTTATATGGGTCTGGCTGATACTGTTAAGGCAAATGTTGATGCTTCAGCTAGTGGAGCATTCTTGAGCAAAACGTGGAGATAAAGTCAGATCTTACTTTATAAAATGGCACATAATTCAGGATGAACAACATGGAATGCACCCATTACTCCTGTAATTAACTCAGTGCCATTCGATCCATCCAATACTATTGCAGAGAACGTGGCCACCTTGATAAGACAGATGAGAATACTAACTAAGAAGGTGGAAGAGTCAGGGCAAAAACAACAGGTACACATCGTAGATACAACCAATGGGGGATTATGCACATCTTGCATTAGTCAACCGTTTGGTAACCAGTGGAATGCAGAAAGTGATCACCCTCCTTATCAAGAAAACATGAATTATGTGTCAAATTATGAATGCCAGAGACAAAGGGGGCAGAACTGGGGTCAGCAAGTTCAACCGTATAGACCACCTCATCAACAACAGAACAGTGGAAATATGGGTGCCATGAGACCACAAGTTAATGCAACACCATATCAGAGGCCACAAGGTTATCACCATCAGAATCAACAACAAGCATACTACCCTCCTCAGCATCAACAGGGGGGAAGGCAAGAATATGGATTCTCCAGGTTAAAAGCTATGATGCAGCAGGTTATTAGGCAAAATGCCAAAATCAGTGAGAGAGTAGATGTACATGATGCAGCTATGAAAAATATATAAGTACACTTGGGCCAGATATCTATGGCAGTGAACAATCTTCCTCGTGGGACTTTACCTGCAGATACTCAGATAAATCCTACGGACCAGGGCCCAAGGCAGCTGATGGCAATGACTCTCCGCAATGGCAGGGACTTAGACTTGGAACTGGAGAGAGCTCGTGAAAGCAGGCAGGTCGAGACACTGGTACCCATGCCGATTGAACTTGATGATTCAACAAACTTGGCCAAGGTAAGAGTGCAACCTACTGAAGGAGAACCCAGTGCACAGAGTGAGGCTGAAAAAGAAGTGGAGAAATCCTAAGAGTTGGTAGTTGAGGTGGTGGATGAGAAAGAAAAGTCCAAATCATTGGGAAAAAGAGATCACCAGATCCATTCCCTCAGAGGCTGGCCAAATACCAAAAGGATGAACAGTCAAAAAAGTTCTTGGACATGCTAAAGCAAATACAGGTAAATATCCCATTGATTGATGCATTGAAGGAAATGCCTGGCTATGCTAAAATGATGAAGGATTTGATGTCCAGAAAATTTGAGTTCCAAGATCTGGCTACTGTCACCCTTACTCAAACTTGTAGTGCGGTGGTGACGCGTCCTATTGCTGAAAAGTTATCTGACCCAGGGAGTTTTACAATTCCTTGTACCATAGGCAACTTAGCTTTCGCCAAAGATCTATGTGACTTGGGGGAATCATTAATCTGATGTCGCTGGCCATATATAAAAGACTGAGGATTGGTAGAGACAGACCAACTTTAATGTTATTGCAGCTAGATGACAAGATGGTAAAGAGACCGTCAGGCATTCTAGATGATGTATTGGTGCAAGTGGAGAAGTTTGTGTTCCCTGCTGACTTTGTGATACTAGATTGTAAAGTGGATGAGGAAATTCCCATAATCTTGGGAAGGCCATTCTTGGCCACAGGTAGAGCCCTTATCGATTGTGAGACTCGTGAACTAAAGATGAGGCTCAATGATGAAGAAATCACTTTCAACGTGCAGAAGTCTATGAGGCGACCAAGTGAGTTCGCCAACTACTCTCTTATTGATGTTTTGAACGTGACCCCGGAAGAAGATGATGCGTCCCTGACTGTTGGGGACCCTTTACTGAATGTTTGATGAATCTAGATGATATGAACGGTGAAGAACTGTCATATTGGGTGTTAGCACTTGAAGAAAAAGGAGTCTGGCTGAAGGCTCTCGAGTTTGAGTCATTACACTTAAATAAAAGAGAGAGTCCGCCGGCCAGTCCATTTGTTGAAGAACCACCCGAGTTGGAACTGAAACCACTGCCACCTTATCTAGTTAACCGGACCAAAGAACGCATGGATGACGATGTACAAGAAGTGCTAGTAGAGAAGGCCAGACTGGATTTTGAGGAGGTCGATGTGGTAGAAAAGATACTAGAGTTAACCAAGGACATTGATGATACGTATTTTGTTGAATCTAGTGTCATTAGTGTTGAGGATGCTTGTATACACTCCAACCATTTTCACATTGTGTTTGGATGATGATATGAAAATAGAGTCATCCGAACCACCTGAGGAGTAGAGGAATAAGGAACAAGATGCCTACATTCTGGAATTCTTCTTGCCAGAAAGTCGGGAATACACATCTCATCGAAAGGCCAAGAAGCGCATATTACTACATTATTTTATTGGGCCAGTCAGATTCGTGCCACCACCCCAGGAGCATGATCATAGAGAAGAATCAAAACTTGGGGTCCAATTCATAAGTTCAAAGTGGAGGCATATAGTGATTCAAGCGTTTGCTCGAAGGAGCATGGAAGGCAAAACTAATGGAGAGGATGTAGACGCTACGTGATTAGGAAGTTTCTTGCACCTTACTTTTATTTCTTGTTTTGTCTATATGTTATGCACTGAGGACATTGCATGATTTAAGTGTGGGGTGTTGTACATATTTGTTGTGTTTTGTTGTGTTTACTGTGTTTCCTTGTTAGTAGTTTTAGCTTTTCTTGTTAGTAAGATTTTTTCTTTCTTTTAAGTTTTGTAGCTTTTTCTGTAGTCTTTTTATTTTAGGTAGAACAAAACAGAAAAAAAAAATTAGAAATATGTGGACTCTTCCTGACGATGGATCTCCTAAACAGTTTTCTTGAGGGAAGTAAGTCTAAATAAAAAAAAAGATTTTTGTTTTAGGTAGTGTAGTAATTCCCCCTTGGTTTTTCTTTGGACCACGATTCTTTTCCAAGGGTTATTAATTGAAACGGGTGTAGGTAGTTTTTAATTTTTAGGAGTAGGAACCACATGGTTTAGGCATTAATCGTAGCAATATCTCAGAACATTGTGATGCCTTGAGAATAGTCAGTACTTTGGTTGTGACACTTAGGCTCAATTTTTTGACTCTAGGATAAATACCTTAAATCGTGGATTCTTAAATTTGCTTAACTGCTTTGACTGGAGTGTCGTGATAGAACCAATCCTGAATGAGTTATGTGCCATGTCTGTGTGAGATTTTGTATGTTATTATGTGCAATGCATTTGATGTCTAGAACTTGCCCCGTGTGTGTGCAAAGCGAAATAATAGTTTTGTTCAGTCTTGGAAGTGATATAGGCGTTTCCTTGTTGAACCAGCTATGTATATTTTACCTGCCTAATTGTTGTGTATCATAGTTAACCCCGTTGAGCCTATAATCCTGTTTCTTTGGCAACCACATTACAAGCCATACCTCTTTGTTTTAATCGATCATATATTTGAACCTTGTCACCTCTCGTAAGCATTGGAAATGTGATGAAATAGGGAAAAGTTAAAGTGTGGGGTGGTAGGTTGGTTTTTTAGGGGAACAATTGAAGTAAAGAGAAAGGTGCACTGTTTTGAAAAATTAAGAGTCACTTAGAAAAAAAAAAGAGAGAAAAGGAAAAAAAATAGTTGTATTGTTGTGAAAAAAAAATATATTCCTTGACAAGTGGTGACTCTTGATGTAATTGTGCTTAAAGAAGTATGGGGTAATAACATTGATGTGAAGGTGGAGTTTGACTTAATATAAGTTTGAGGTTGAACGCTAAGTATATGTATTAACGTGCTTAGGGAGGTGTAGTCACTCTTATATCTAAATGTATCCTACCCGTCACGCGTCCTACATTACAACCAAATAAAGTCCTACTTGATCCTAGACTGAATGAGCTCGATTAGTAGAGTATTACACTACGGGTTTTGTCGCATATGAGTATTATTTCTGAGCGTGAGTGAATTCTTTCTATCTTGAGTTCCTAAGTGTTCTTAAATTTTATTGTGTGTGGAACTAGATCTTTGATTTGGTGAGGGAACATGATTCATGAAGGAAAGGTAATGTTGTTGGCCTCTATGTTAGAGTAGTGCGTGGATTGTGAATAAAGCATGGTATATGTGAGTCGATTATTGATGAGAGGATGTCACACCTCTGTGCTTAAACTGTTTTAAAGATTCTTGGTATAACGTGTTAAGGGATTTGATTAATAATTTGTGTTCATGAGTGTAGTTTGATTGCTCGAGGACGAGAAAATGTTTAAGTGTGGGGTGTTGATGTGTGGCTAGAATTCATGGTTTAACACATTATGTGCCTTACATTTATGTGCGTTAATGATAAAAATACACTTTGTATGTGCATAATGGAGTCTATTTCATGTGTAGGTGAATTGGAGATGGAAGCCGAGCTAAATGGATGCATAAACGTCGAAAATACGCTCAAGAGTCGAAAATGAGTGAACCGGGCTATAGTCGGGCGTTTGAGATGTAAAGCCTGGTATGACCAGGCTTTATCCGGGCATTTGGGCCATAAAGCCTGGTAGGACCAGGCGTTTGAGCCCTAACGCCAGGCCTGGCCAGGCTTTATCCGGGCGTTTGGGCCATAAAGCCTGGTCCCTGGTCCGGCCCAATCCGAGTTTTGAAGATTTTAAGTGTTTCCCCGTTTGGATAGAAGTCTCCTACACGTTTAGGGTTTGTCCCAAACATATAAATAAACCCAAAAACACAACTTTGAAGGGGGGGGGGGATGCCATTGGAGACAAGAGAAGCCTGTGGAATACTATTCAGCAAAACAAAACATTGATTTTTACATCTTTTATTCATTACTTTGTAGTTTAATTATGCAAGTTATTTT
>ML355786.1:0-25836 GCA_005239505.1 Nicotiana paniculata | reverse complement strand
TTTTTTGAAAAAAAGAGAATAGATCATCCATTTTTCTACCGTATATCCTAGTTTGACACCAAGAAATGAAGATCTTTCTCTAAAAGAATTTTCATAAATTCTTTTCTACTAAGAGTTTGTCATTAACCAAAAAAATTTTATATACACAATTAGGTATTGTGAGGAGCCTAATAAGGTCTTTCACTGGAAAGGAAAGCGTCAAAAAATAAGGAAATAATTTAAGCCGGATTTCTCGTGACTATCCAATAATTTCAATGTCTGAATCGAGGTTTCAAACGGTAAAGCTTATCTGATTTTATTTATTTTAGAATTTTTTCTCGAATAAATCATGAATTTTCTAGGATATTATTAAGGATATCATCGAAAACTGAAAACCCTGTGCTGGAGGCCGAATTGATGAGGAAGAATCAGACACAGATCCAGTCGGCTGAGCCATACCACCACCTTCTCTGTTATGACAATTCCGCATCATATGGCCAGGCTGTCCGCAAGAATACCACGCATCAGAACCTCGACGACACAGTCCAAAGTGGGCCTGCACTGATCATAACGGGGTGTTGGACGTCTCGTCTGACTAGTATCCCTATGATATTGCAAGCATGATGCCCGCAAACTCTGACCTAAACACCATAATCTATACTTTGTTCTATATCTATACTATAGATATAAGTTACTATAGAGATAGGTGGATAAATATTTTTCTTTAGTAAGACCCTATCGCTAATATTAATTTATCTAACATATTAATTAATATTTAATATATAAATAATAATAAATAAGACGAATAAATGAGTTCTTTTTGATTCTGCATCTTCACGTGACTCAATAGGAGAGATTGACCTATTTCATACTTCTTCAAATAGCAAAGATTCCGCTTATAAGGTTATAAGGAATGATTAAAACTATTTATATTTCTAAATTTAGAAAGTTCCCTTTTCGACATCATTATTTGAAGAAAATTTGATAGTTAAAGATCACTTTTGATCATCTTAGGAAAAAAGATAAATCTTTCTTTTTTAATTGAATCATCAACGATTTCAATGATCTAAAATAGATAAATACACCAAACAACAAATCCCATTTTTTTTATGAGATGGATAAAAAAAGATTAATATAAGGTAAGATTTAAATTCTTATTTTTTTTTTCATCTGATTGCTAAAATCCAAAGAATGGGGAGGGTTTCGGATCTATCAATTCGATCAAATAGACTGAACAATTGTCACCGTTTATAGATATTCAAATGAATGCCTTCCCATTACTGATTAACTCCTACCTACCCCATTCTATGGGACTGATGCAGCATAAATCAAAAGTAAAGAAGGGGGTGTCCTAGTCTTTTTGATTTTTACGAAATGCGAGCTGTCTAGGCACAAAGCCAAACAAGTCCAGATTAAGTCAAGTTTTTGCTCCTATTTTTTGATATTTTAGCCTAACTCATTGATTAAGAATTAAGAGACTTAGTGAATTTAATTAGTACCAAAAGCCCCCTCTTGGCGAAAAGTCAATTCGCAACTCAATCATAGATGATGGAATCATCAAAGATTTGACCTTTTCGAACTCTGTCTGTAACTCACTAGAGGCCCGGGAAACAAAGAGAAGATGTGTACGAACGAGATATCCAGCAACAAGAAGAAGGAAAAGGATTGAATAGAGGAACTCCCGAGCATTTGGCGATCTCAGATGTGTCGATATCAATGGTGACTCATTATTTCGATGAATCATTTCTTCGGACAGAAGAAGATTATGTAAACACTTACTCGAGATCTCACTTATCAGATTCCATTGTGGAAGACACAATTTTTTCTGAAGAATTTGCCATGATATACCTGATCCATGCATAATATCATGAAAATGGATACAAATTTTTGACTGATACTTAGTATTGACAATAGGTCTGAAAAAGTATCTAAAAATATCAAATTTAGATATTTGTACCCTGTCGAAGTAAGGAACCATGACATATATGTTTGGAATAGATTCCATTTTGAGATAGTTGAAAAAGCACTATCTCGTTGAAAGGTTCTATACATCTGCCCTTTCTCAATGCATTTCTTTAGACAAAGACTCCATCTTTTCCTCTTTTCGGATGATAAATATTTGTCAGAACATGGAGTGTGAATCAAACCCATGTTTGAATTGAAATTGAGATATTGATGCAAGTTCTTCCCTTCTGAATCAANCTGTCATTATACCTCGAGAAGTAGAAAGAATTACAATCCCCATTCCACCTAAAATTCGCGGAATTCGTTGATAATTAGAATAGATTCGTAGACCAGGTCGACTGATTCGTTTTAAATTTAAAATATTTCTATAGGGTCTTTTCCTATTCCTTCTATGTCGCAGGGTTAAAACCAAAAAATATTTGTTGTTTTCTCGATGTTTTCTCACATTTTTGATNTGTTAGCTAGTGTGTATCATCTTACGAGAATAGAGGATGGTGTGGATCAACCAGAGGAGGTATGCATAAAAGTATTTGCCTCCAGGAGGAATCCTAGAATTCCGTCTGTTTTCTGGGTTTGGAAAAGTGTGGATTTTCAAGAACGAGAATCATATGATATGTTGGGAATCTCTTATGATAATCATCCACGCTTGAAACGTATCTTAATGCCCGAAAGTTGGATAGGATGGCCCTTACGTAAGGATTATATTGCCCCCAATTTTTATGAAATACAAGATGCTCATTGACTGATAAGAAAGCTATTTCCACTTAGACAATTTCAGATATTCAAGGATTGCACGTTCTATTCTAGATTAAGAAGGTCTAATTTAGGGAATTATCGATAGGCTAACAAAAAAAGACAATTAGGAATTCATTGGAATTCTCACATTTATTTGGAAGATACTTGTTTCGGATGGGTCATTGACCAAAATAGATAAATCGATCATATCGAGGCCTCTGAAACTATGTAGGAGCACTAGCTACAAGTGGAGCTGAACTCCTCGAAAACTAAGGCCTGACAATGCCTGTGAAGTCATGAGAATACCCGAAAAATCTCGCCCTCTTCTGCTGGCCCCTATCCTGCTCCCTATCTGCCCTTTGCTGGCGCTTACAATCCTCTAGGGTTTAGGCATAAGCCTGAATATGGGAAATATCCATGCCCTCCACCAAGGAGGCTGTCGTGCACTCATTTATCAGATGTGGTCCCAACCTGTTCACGAACATATACACCTTATCACTCATCTCGGCCACCATATGGGGAGAATACCTTGCTAAAGAATCAAATTGCATACTATAGTCTTGCACACTCATATTACCTTGTCTAAGGTTCAAGAACTTATCAACTCTAGCTCGTTGTATCTCAAATGGCAAATAGTGACGAAGAAAGGCCTCAGAATATTCCTTCCACATAGCTGGAGGGGCATTCGGACCCCTGGATCTCTCCCAACTATCATACCAGCAAACCACTAAATCTCGTAACCGATAAGAAGCCAACTCTACTACCTCTGTATCAGTAGCATGCATAACCCGCAGTGTACGATGAATCTGGTCAATAAAAGTCTACGGGTCCTCCTGGAGTCTGATTCGGTAAAGACTGGAGGGACTAGATTAATAAAATCATGAACTCTCGTATTAGCCGGTTTATCAACAGCATCGGTATTCTGCCTCTGAGCCTGAGCAGATACCAAGCTAGTCAACAACTGCACGCACTCTGCATATCCTGATCTATAGTGCCAGATGGAAGAACTGGTGGTGCTGGGTGCCTCCTAATATCTTCTGGAGGAGACGGAGTAGATGAGGTATGAGACGACATCTCACTGTGAGCCTTACTTTGGCCTGCTCTGGCTTGAGGCACCTGACTCGTACCCTCTCCCCCAGTTGTATCAAGCCATCTACTAATCACTTGCCTCCTAGTCGAAGGCATCGCTGAAAGAAAACAAGGTTAATATTAGAGACGAACACTAAAGGCTCAACTCTACGCACGATCTAGATTCCGGAAGGTAACAATTCTAGATGTCATGTAGTCTCCTGATTATAAATTTGGCACGCTACACATCCATAATAAAGACTCTACTAGACACGGCTCATAGACAACCCCTAGGACAGTTCTGCTCTGATACACAGTTTGTCAGGACCCAAACTGAAGGATCATGAATAGCACCTGGGCCATACTTGCTGAGCACCAACATACACTTTATCTAACCTTCCTTATTATATTTAAGGTCCGACGAGATCAATATAAATGGTAGGTATGGATTATGAACAATCAACAATGAAAGATAATGGCATGAAAATACATAACATGGGATAACAAGATTGCCAAGAAATTACATATAAGGTACGAGCTACCACACTGCCATGAAAGACTATACAACAAAATTAGTTGACAAGGCATACCAAACTATACATGAGTTGACACCTGCCTATGAGCCTCTAAAGGAGCATAAGTGTTGCAACATTGCCGGACAAGGCCCCGACATACCCATAATATCTATAACAAAAATACATCCCTAGACCAAGGCAAGTCTGGAGAAGGGATCTCGCCAATAACCGCTGAACTGGGAAGCCTACTGTGGTGGGGGAGCTGCGTCTACCTATCTATCAGGACCTGCAGCACAACATGCAGTGTCCACAAATAAAAAGGACATCAGTACGAATAAAGTATTGAGTATGTAAGGCAGGAAAGCATAAGTAAGAACAGTAATGTAAACAAGGATAGAGTATATATAACCTCTAACATCTGGGTACCTCTGAGGGCTACTGAAATGAAATGCGTGATACATACATATATATACACAAACTTTTAAGACATATGTCTATGTGGGCGACATCATCATCATATCGTACCCGACCGTAATAGGCTCGATAAAACATACCCGGTCATGTGGAGCTCGGTAATACCCACTTGATAAGTGGTTGCACAATAGGTGGCGTACCCGGCCGACTATAGCGCGGCTCAGTAGAGTAAAATATATATATATATATATATATATATATATATATATATATATATATATATATATATAATGCATGTAGGACTCATTGGAATCTTATTCTGAACATTCGGAGTGACGTAAGATCGATATTCTCTGTACACTTTATTAGGACTAACTCTTCATCAAGAATCTTATAAGAATCAGGAAGTACCAAGATGTTAGAGGTTATATATACTCTATCCTTGTTTACATTACTGTTCTTACTTATGCTTTCCTGCCTTTCATACTTAATAATTTATTCGTACTGATGTCCTTTTTATTTGTGGACACTGCATGTTGTGCTGCAGGTCCTGATAGACAGGTAGACGCAGCTCCCCCACCACAGTAGGCTTCCCAGTTCAGCGGTTATTGGCGAGATCCCTTCTCCAGACTTGCCTTGGTCTAGGTATGTATTTTTGTTATAGATATTATGGGTAATCTTCGGAAGATCGTTCATTGTATTATGTACAATAAAAGTCGTGAAAAATAAGAAAAGGGATTGCCTCACATACCTTGTATATATACTTCCCAACCTCAAGCTATGCAAATGTCACGACTCCTTAGTCTACAATAAGAGAAACGACACTATCATTATCGTTTAAGCGTCGTAACTATTATGTATCGATCACAAAATATTTTACGATGAAACAGAAAGCGCCTCCCCTATATATATGACTTCACACAAGTCAAAACAATCACCAAACAGCCCAACACACCGCAATCTCTTCATACACAAAACGACCACCGTAGTAGTGTCAAACGACCAGGAAATATTACGACGAACGACCAGCCCACCACCCTACATCTATATGGTGTTTATCCACACCCTTCCTCCTCCAAAACTCCACAAAACAGTAGTAAAATACACAGTCCAACAGCAACACAAAACAATCCACAAAACAGTCAGCTACAAGTGAATAACTCGAACTCATAGCTTCTGATCACCGTCCCGTGAGTTCTTACAAGTATAGAACGAATTACCATGAATTTACAGCATATAAAATGGATGAAATAGATAAGTAAACTTACCTTAATTTTTGGATAACTCATCCCTTATCTTGGTTCTTCGAACTCTAGGTTTTACCCCCAATTAGAACTTGAAAGGGAGAGAAAATCAATTAGGGTTTGTGGGTAATTTTTGAGAGAAAGTTTGCAGGGGTTTAGGTCGGTTTCTTTGTGATATATAATGAGTATTATATTGCAGGAGATAAGACTTAAAATGGGATATTTTGCCGACCCAAAATTTCCTCTTTTTGGGCTCTCATTTAACCAAGTAGGTGACACACCCACTTGTCACCTGGCAGACTGTGCAAGCTTATATCTCTCTACTCCGCTGTTGTATTGATAAACGATTTAATGCATTGGAAACTAGACTCATAGATATTCAATTTGGTGGGTATATCACCCCGTAATTCCAAGGAAATTGGGAGAAAGCTTAGTAACATTTGACCTAAAGTTTAAGTAAAATTATGAACATAAGTTGCGACAACTTTTGTTGACTTTTGTTTCATAACTCGTTTGACTTAAAGACTTATGATACTGATAATATATGATTAAAATACCTTAAAACACTACCTCTTGAGAATATTAAGCACCTCTAGGTTTACCCAAAAATACGGGTTACAATATCCTTGATCCGTTTAACTTCTAATACTTGTTAACCACCCTTGTATCATTTAAGACCAATATGATTAACTTCTTATCATCTCAAAGATAATCTCTTCTCATATTTACGTCGACTAACTTATTTCATGAACCAACTTACGTGAATATGGGTTGTAACATATTTCCCCAGTTTTAATGGATAGCGGTGCGAACTTCAAAAATATTTCGCTCGTTGCAATACTATAAATATGAATGCCAATGTGTTCGCCACCTGCATTTCTCAAATCTTTTATTGGCCTAAATTCAATACCATTTTCCACCAATGATGATGCACCTCTAGACCTTTTCAACAAACCTCTTCGCCATCTGCTTGAATGACATCTGCACCATGGCAGTGACAGGGTAATCTACGTGCAGACTCCAATAACCCGTTGAAAGACTCTGACACATTTGTAGTAGGAATTCCCATCTCCTGCCACCATCCGTATGTAAAGTCCACTTGTCATGCTCATGTCGCATCAACCATTGATAGGCTTCCTCGTCTTCCTGCCTGATAGATTCCATGCGCCTCTTGGTTATCTGTTGCAGACATCCACCTTAAATCATGCAAATCCTTGTTGGGATATGCCTTCGGGAAATTGGCATTCAGGTGCCTCACACAGTGATGGTGGCATGCATATGGTTTTTGCCATGCACGCAAATTCTGTACAAAACTTAAAATACCACCATGCCGATCAGATATTAGACAAATACCTGAACACTGTTTAATAACGTGCTCTTTCAAGTGGTTAAAAAATAGTGTCCACGTCTCTTGGCTTTCATTGGCACAAATATCAAAAGCTAAGGGAAGTATACTTCAATTATCATCTACAGCAATAGCGATCAACAACTTAATATCATACTTTCCATACACATGAGTGTCATCTATGGATATTATCGGTCGGCAATGCAGAAAACCATCAACTTATAGTTTAAATGCCTAGAACACATATTTGAATATATGTTCTCGTATTCCCAGACTCCGCTCAAGCTTCCATTCAACAATAGTCCCGGGGTTAAAGTGTTGCAATGCGGCCATGTACCTGGGTAGAGATGCAAAGGACTTATCCTAGTTACCATAAACAATTTCAAACGCACGTTTGCGCTCGAGAAATGCCTTTCTTTTTGTAATGGTGCACCCATATTCCTGGTGGACATATGTTATACACTCTTTGATCTTGTACCTTATGGACGCTTCAATGTGTGGAATCAAGACAAGAGAAATTAAATCAACATTCAAGTTAAAATGATTCCCACTGAATGTGTCCCTTTCAAAATTGTGGGTGCCAATGTATTTAACCACAACCTACATATTTCTTTTCTTCTTCCTCGCATGCAACATCCAATTAAAACCCATAAACCATCTACGGTAGACTTCCTTGTATACATCTGGAGATGAATCGAGTATCATGAGCGCACGACACTTTTTTAAGATGTACATTAGCACCGCCCTGGTTAGGCGCGCTTTATCGGGAAAAAGCATGCCCTTTGACAGCACCGTTGCTCTAGATTCATCCCACATCCGGCATACTTGGAAAATGATCAAGGTAGTGAATCTCCCTTGAATGAAACAGCACGTGGGACTCGTACACTCTTGTTCTCACGAGGGTGGAACATGCTCTCTCGTCAAATCAGGTTCAGCATTCTCTTCCTCCTCATCATCACCCTCATTGGGGAAGGGTGTGTCATCTCCAGACTCATCGGCATTTTTGTCATAATCACTATTCTCTTCCTGACTGTGTGCATCTGCAAGATCCCGATTAAATATGTCATCTTCGGGCAATTGAGTAAGGACAGGACCTTCAATTTGCTCGTTTTCACTGCACAACCAACAAGATAATGAGTTACTTAAATTGATCCAAACTTTACATATAACTATATCACTTCACTTACAAATCGTAATTTGTTGACATCCCATGATGGACATTATCCTATTGATGATGGCTCCTAGATGGACCACCATGATCCAACACACCAAAACTAGGCATATTCTGATTGGGCGTTGGTTCATAACTTGTAAAATTCATATTTGGTCGGTACCCACTATGGAATATATGAGTGTTAATACAAATTCAATACAACAAAAATAAATATCGTAACACAAAGGAAAATTAAAGTTTACCACTCGTCTTGTGGATTATGTAAACTATGAGAGAAATTATTTCCTCGCTCCTCATTCGGCCGTGGAGATAAGTTTAAATCAAGCCAAACTCTTTCAGCCGGAACCCGTTCGGCTAATACTGCTCCAAAATAATCACCCGATGACTAAGGGATAACCCTGCTTTGCACAACCTCATTATTGCAAACCTCTTCAAACTTGACGTACATTTCCAACAGTTTTATCACAAAAAATTCCTGGTATTCATCCAGAGTCCTAAAAAAATCTCTCAGAGTTTCATCATCCTTGATGTTAAACTCAGCATAACAAGTAACCCATTGCGGAGTGACAAAATACGGATATCTTTTGATTACTTTAAGTTTCACCGAACGTTTGCTCACACTCATTTTTTACATAACAATTATACCAATGTATCGTACTCCATTGTAAGTGGCAACTTAACATGACACTGTGGAGATAAACTATAGGTACTGAGTTATTCTCCACCACGACCTCACCCCCTCCCCTCCCCCAATATAATGAAACCCTTATTTTTTGCTCTTCAGACATTATGAAGAAATGCAAAATAACTTAACGAAGAAATATTTCAAAGACTTGAGAATATTTATGAATGGATTTTTAGAAAATACTTAACCTCTTTAAATAAGGTAAAAACCAATTCGAGGGTACAATTTTTTTAGGTATAGCACTTTAAATAAGAGCATTATACCCAGCTGAATTATTGTTATGTCAGTTAAGCACAAAGGAATTATTGGTTGGCCCACATAATTTATATACCTCCTTTCAAAAAGGCTTTATATATATAGCGCGTTTAAAAGGGCGTTATACTTAACTGGGCGAACGACTGTTAAGGTATAGCGCCCTTTAAAAGGGAGTTATATATAAAAATGTCACTAAGTTTTTTTCCACACATTATGACTCTTTAAGTCCAAAAGAACTACATTTTGGTTCCGGATACTTTTCTTGTGCTCCCACCTCATCTTTATTTCTTCTTTTCTTTTTGGGGACAAAATTAACAAATGTGGTTTGGTATGATTCGAACTACCTACGATTTTGTCCATCAAAATTTGGACAAGAAAAAAAATTACTTAGTTTTTTTAAATTCTAAATCTAAGATCTGATAAAAGACTCAAAGTTAATGTTTATGCGTGTGTTTTCATCTTGTTTGGTCGTGTGAGTTGCAGGAAGTTACATGATTTTTGAAGTAAAATATGCTAATTACTTATTTCTTATGTATATGAACGAGTTTGGATAAAAATAAAGTAAATGAAGAAGAATTGTCACAAAATAGTAAAGTATGGCGGTTGCACAGAGCACTTCATGGAATAAAACTTAAAAGAGTTGGGAGCTCGTCTATGACTGCGTGTTGCGCAAAAGTTGACGCACCCTCCAATTTTCTTATCCGATTTTGGATTGTATTGGACGACCCTCCATCCTGCCTAGGTCATAAAATACGCGCTAAGCATGATTTTAACATATTTTTGGAGGGGAGACACTACTTTGGAGCAAGACAAGACCCTCTGAGGTAAGAACATATTAGGAGCAAGGTTCAATCACGAGTTTTTCCCTTCTTCTTCCTATTTTTTTTACTGTTGGTTATGAATTCTAGTATTATATTTTCACATACCTTTTATGAGTAGCTATTTCTATTATCTAGGATTTTGATGGAATTTTTTGTAGAATAAATACTTGATATATTTTGATATAATTGAGCATTTGGATCTCTCTATGTGTTCAACTGCGTGCTTATTTTAGTTAATTGAAGATATCTCATAGTTAGTTGTGCCTATTTATTATGTATTACTTGGGAAAGGGTACATATTTAGGTGGTTGTTAAACAACGTCACTCCTAACGTATGTGAGGAATCAATAGGCTTATTTAAAGGCGGGTTTAGGAATAACAAAGCTAGTGTAATTCGAGATAGTTCCAGCTAGTATAATTCGAGAGAATATATCTAGTAAATTACTGTAGTAGCTCGGGAGAAAGTTACGATACTTAAAATGCTCACGATCACTAGACAAATAGTTAGGCAAAATTATAGGAGATGTGGGGGGGGGGGGGGGGGGGGGGGGGGAGGATTCCAACAATTTACTGTTTCCACCCTTTTATCACATCTTACTCGTAATGCTTCATTTACTCTCTTATTATTTTCCTGGTAATATCTATGTTTATTACCTTATTCTGAAAACTTCAACAAAATATTCTTTCACTTTTATCTCCCATTGATCCATCTTATTGGCTCTTCGGGTCACCTACTATTCTCATTTTACTAGCGGCGGGAGTCATATTAAAGTAATTATATGTCCCTTCTAGGATGCCACTACATGTCTTCTGATATTTTTGAATATTATAGTATTCATATCTGACTGTACTATTCTAGAGTGCAACATCTGGTATGCACGATCTAATATGGCCTCAAACAAGGCCACGTGTCAAGGATTCTCTCTCTACTAATTCCCTTACCTGTTGTATTAGCCCTCTAGCATCTAATTTTTTTAACTGCAAGCATCTCTATAATTAGCAAACTTAGTCTTGGCTCGAACTCTTATGACTCAGCTCTATAGCATGATGTGGATTTGAAAGAAGGGTTACAGACTCCTAAATGCCTTGTAGCTTCATGTTTATAAATGTGGTGCACAACACATCTATAAACAAGGGTATACTAGAAACGGCTTGTAGACTCCCTATGACAGAACTTCTCTGATACCAAGTTTGCCATGCCCCAAACCTGGGGAGGCATGGTCGACACCCAATGCCATATTTGGCATGAGCATACCACTCTATAACTGTGAATGCTGGAGGGGTAACCATCAACTTAGGCCGACAAGGCCACCATGAATGTCTACAACCAGCAATACCAAACTAACATGTACACAGAGCTAGCAAGGCCACAATACTAATATACAAAATATACAGGATTCGTCTACAAGCCTCTAAAGATAACTGAATTGTACATGGTCGGGACAAGGCCTCAACCTATCGATCAAACTTGTATATATAAAATGGACTTCAAGGTCTAGACTTGGTAACTCCGAAAAAGTGAAGCTTACCAACCAAGCTGATGTTTGACTTTGTCTGTTGGGAGGGTCTGTCCAACTGTCTATCAAGATCTGTATTTTAAAAGAATTTCACTTTTTTCGAAATCAGTATTTGTTTATAAAATTTTCAATTTTCACTGCAAAAAGTTATTTTTCAGAATTCTCACTCAAATCACTCATAAAACTTCAAAAACAACCCAAACTGGATTTTATGTCCAAACACAACTCTAAATTTTAAATACTATTTTCACTTCAAAAAATGTTTCACCATTTTTTCAAATTTTACAATTCTTATGTCAAATGCCTAGGAAATCTTATCTATTTATTCCCATAGACGAATTTAACATTTATATTTAATAAATTTAATTTTAAGATTTTTAATATTGAACTCATAGTACTGTTAAATTTATGAATCCAGATCTAGTATTTGAAGGGGAGTTTTGAGCAACGGTAAAGTTGTCTCTGTATGACCTATACGTCACGGGTTCGAGCGATGAAAACAGTTAGTAATGCTTGCATTAGGGTAAACTATCTACATCACACCACCTGAAGCGTGACCCTTTCTCGAATCTTATTTGAACGCGAGATACTTATGCACAAGCTACCCCTATCCTAAATCTAGTATTTATTGAGATTTAATAAGTTATTAGGGATTTAAATATAATCCGTGTCAAAAATAGGAAAGTAAAAGTTTACCAAAATCAACCTGAAATTGAAAATTCAAATTATCTTGCTCGTTGGCTTGTTCGCCTACTTGTTAGCATTAACATTCCCTAAACACGGAAGGAAAAGTTTCCCAAAATCCACTTCAAACAAAAATAAAATGTTCCATAAACACCAACAAAAGAAAATTTCTAAGGTGAAGGGTGAAAAACTAAGGAGCATCATCAGCAGGGGTGGAATGATCAACTTGAGAAGACAAAAGCTGGGCATCAGCTTGGTCAACTATCAAACCGTCTTCATCACCTTTGGAACTTTCATTCTCGGGTGTTGAAAAACTTTAATGCTGCTGAGTCTTTTCAATTGCCTCCTTAGCTTTGGCAATCTCAGCCTTGAGGTCACAACCCTCCTGGTTAGCCTCGATCAAAAAGACGGGTGTTTAAAAAAGCCCAGCTAACATCAAGTGTTAGTTTATCTTCAAAAGCTTCATAATCTTTCTCCAGTTGCTCTATCCTTGCCCTTATGTCTTCTTTATCAGCTTCTGAGGCTTCATAAGATGCCTCCAAGGGTTCAACAGTATTCAAGGAACATAACTTTATCAGAAAAGGCACGAAGATCCTTTTGAGCTTGAATAAGCATTTGAACTATTTCATCAGCATACAACTCCTTCTGATCTGAAAGTTCCTTTAGGCTCCTAATCTCCCGAGTAGCCCTAGAAAGTTTCTCAACAAAAGAGGATTCCAATCTATCCTTTTCTTTTTTAACTTCATTGGAAAAAGCCTTTGAAACAACCAATTCAACAGTTGTAATTTTGAGTTGCTGCTCCGAAGCCTCTTTTTCTTCAGCTAAGGCCTCTTTTTGAAGTTGAAGGCTTTCAAATTGTTCCTTCCAATTGCCAGCCTCTGTACACAACTCTTTCACTTGCTGCTCAGTCCAAGATATCCTTCTCATCAGTTTCGTACCTGTTAAATTAATCTGCATAAAGACAAGGTAGAAAGGTTACAAACTTATAAGAGAAGGAGCAAGTATATAAGAAGAGAAGTATACCTTAAGGGTAGAATGAATAATACCATTCATTAAGGTTAAAGATTTGTGAGACTGGAGCTTTTTCCTCTTCACGGGGCTAATTAATGGTTTCAACCACACTGCAGCCACAGACTTCTTTAACAAGTTTCCACATCGGGGACTTCGATCAAAATTTGCTTCATACCTCTTCTTCTACTAGAAGGGTCCTCTTCTTCACGGGGGGATATCAGTAGGTGCGGTAATAGAAATGGTCGCAGGTGTGGTAGTAGAAGAAATAGAGGAATTAACAGCAGGAGCAACTACGATAATTGCAAGGGCACCAAGGGGTTGCTCTTCAGAAACAAGGCCAAGATCTTCTTCACCCTCAAATACTTGTACAAAGAGTCTATAATAGGACTTGAGGGGGGATTACTAGAGTTGTTACATCTCGCGTTTTCGTACGTTAAAGTTTCATCGTAAGTTAATCGACGTAGACTCAGGGATGAGATTATTTATGAAGTTATAAGTATTATGCTATTTCAAACAAGTTCATGAAGGTGACAAGGTAAGCAAATTGAAGAAGATGAGTTTCGTCGAAGTTTGACATTTTGGGATAAATACGGTCCAAGCTATAATACCCGGTATTTGTGGACTAGTGCCATACAAGGTACCACATGACCATGATAGTAAGGTGTATAAAGTGTGTTAAAAGTAATTAGTATCTTAAGTATTTTAAGATAATTCTTAATTATGTAGATAATTCGTTAATTGTTGGATTAATGGGGGATTAACAAACTAATTAAGGAAATGATGGATAAGGATTAATCTCCCAACGTGGCAGCAAATCAAAGCCCAATTGGTGACTCTTAAATCACATTTCAAGGTGGAAAAAATTGGAGGAATTTTGGTGGCCAAGTCTTACAAAGTGGGGCACACACTATCAAGACTTAAAAGTCTCTCTAATTCATAAAATGGAATGGTTACAACTACTATGTAATGTGTGAGTCTTCAGCAAAGTGTTCAAACAAAATTTCTTAGCATCTTAGCAACGTGAGATTTTGCAAATTTAAGGGAGTACGGTACAATCTTTCTCAAGTATATCATTCGAATTTTTCCCTACTTCGATCTTTCCGTCACGTGTTTTGTCGCGATTGTTGGGTGTTAGAGGATTGTCAAGAGAACCGGCTCAAGTATGTTAAGTCTATCCCTTCTTTCTTTTTGGCATGATTCATACGATACAAACGAAAAAAGCAAAATCAGCTTTCATGAATGAATCTATTCATAGAAGTACTAGGGGTGCCTATGTTCATGATTCCCCATATGAATTACTATTATATCTTCTGTTCATGGGTCTTAGAAAAATACATAGTTGATAAAGTTTATCCGAAAGGCATATTGATCTTATTACATTCCGAGAAATCTTATTAGCATATTTCTTATGCATTTCATTCATTTATACATGTACATTGACCCGTGACTAGATGGCGTTATATACGTGTATATTATATGTATATGGGATATGGGGAAATGTTTCGTCGTTATATACGCACCACCACCTGATCAGCCGGTATATGTTGATGATTTTGCCCACAGTGGCCGAAATGATATGATGGGATGCCATCAGAGGCTTGATGATATTATGTACACCTATACCTATGTATGATATGACATTTATACGCACGTGGATGACATTATAAATGTTTCAAGATTTACAAAGTTATTTAAACTTACAGGAGGAATTCTTTATTCCATGTTTCACCTATGATTTTATGTACTGATTTTCATGCTTTACATACCCAGTACATTATTCGTACTGACGCCCTATTTCTCGGGGCTTGTGTTTCATGCCCTCGGGTGCAGGTAGACAAGCTGACGGTCCCCCTTCTTAGGATCCTTGATCAACGAGAGTTGGTGTGCTCCATTTGGTCCGGAGCTGCTTTGAATCTTGGTACGCTATGTTTGTATACATATGGGTATGACGAGGCCCAATTTCGTCCTTGTACAATTATATATTCTAATAGAGGTCTGTAGACAGTTATGTATAGTTGGATATAGTATGTGGCCTTGTCGGCTTTCAATTTTGGATATATAGTTGTCTATAGTAGCCTTGCCGGCTCGCCCTACCTTATTCCACATGTATATGTATATATCTTTTTGGACATGTTTCCTCATGTATGTTATTCTCGTAATTTGGCAGGTTATTGACAAATGTTATTCATGTTTATATCTTAGACGTATGCTTAAGGGTGTACGACAGGTAGGGCTCGGGCACTCGTCATGGCCCATCGATTTGGGTCGTGACAGAAGTGGTATCAAAGATGTTCTGTCTTAGAGTTGTCTACAGACCTTGTCTAGTAGAGTCTTGTTTATGGGTGTGTTGTGCACCACACTTATAGATGGGAGGCGACATGACATAGGATGTTACCCTCCCTTCTTATCTTAGACTATGCGATATAAGAATTTATGTTCCTAACGATATGTTATGTTTTCAGTGATGCCTCCGAAGACTACAGCCGCCCAGAAGGGCAAGTTCGTGGCTGGTGAGACTATTATTCAAGCGCCACGAGTTACCAGGGCTCGGGGAGAGTCTCACAATTAGATTCCATCTCAGACTTCACATACCCCGCCCTCTATAGAAGAGCTCCGATGGGCACCAGCTCCAGCGCCCGTGTTTAACCAAAGAATTAGATTCTTTGACCAAAGCTATTTCTAGGATGAACACGGGCAACTGATAATCAAGGAAATAAAGAGAAATGAGTAACAGACAATATTGCAGAAATATAAAAAAGCAAAGTAGATTGTATTCGAAAATCAGATGTCCTTTTACTAGCTGTATTCCCGTCCCTTATATAGGAGATTCCTTGATATAACGTACAAATCTTGCTATGATTGCCCATTAATGAATAATTATGACATTAATGGGGCGTTACAAAGGAAAATGGTAATTTGGGTACGGTTACATAATGTACGAGTAATCAATTATGGGTTCTTGAATCTGCCTGTAGCTTTGTCCAGATTCATTCTGACCGTGTCTCTTCCCTGTTAGGTTGAGTTTTCCGTGGCTGATGGACTCGATGGTTTATTGATCTGTGCCTCTTTGTTCCGTATCTCTTTATAGAATCACGCCCAACTGTCGTGTTTCCCTTGGTCCACGTATCCGGCTGAGTTGTCTAGAATCAGCTAACGTGTGAGACTCTTTTTTACCAATACAGATAGTTCCCCCCACTTACCATTTATTTGTTGATTAATATTTGGTAAGTGGATACGCATTTATGGCGGGAATATTTTGCTGCCGCTTTACCTCGAAACATTGTATCCTTCTCTGAATCATAGGCGTCGTTTGTCACTTCTATTTAATGCTCAAACCACGTGTCCTTCTCAGATTGGTTCTGCAGTTACTCGGCACTTTTTAGGGCTTTCTGCGGCTGCGTCAGTCCCGAAGTGACACCTTCAATTATGACTTTTCATCATTATTATTTTTCCCATGTTTGACGGTTGTCCTCAAGTATAAATACCTTTCTTCTTTTCTTTGCTTCCACGAAACACTTTCTTTGTCTTTTGTAAAGAACTTTTTCTTGACTTTGTAAACATGTCTTTTCAAATCAACCTCAGAGAGTAATAGATATTGAGAATTTAACGCCATCTTCTGCTCAGACTAGGAGTTGGAGGGGTAGTAGACTTAGGAGTCTAGGATCTACTCCTTCGAGAGGCTCTTCTTCTTCTTAGATAGTTTCCCCTCCTTCCGCTAGGTCTCTAGTTTCTCCGAGGGCTAGGGCTTCCCGGTCTTTGTCTAGAGGTAGAGATGAATGCCTTCGTGAACCTGGAGTTGATGAAATTATTCCTGCTGAGTTTGTGTTTGCTAGAGATAATCAAGTTCTCGTAGACCAATCTTCTTCCCTTGAGAGTGTCGAAAGGTATCCAACCCTTATTACTGTGGGTCAAATTTTCCTTGTTTGTAGGGAGTGTTTTTGGAGGCCTGATTTCCCTGTCTATATTCCGAATAGTAATCAAAGAATAACGTCTAACAAGATGGGATACTCTTTTGTTTATACGTACACTTTTACTCTAGGTTTTAGACCTCTCATTGATCCAGTCATAATTGAATTCTGTCGTTTCTTCAACATCTGCTTAGGACAAGTTGGTCCGCTTGTGTGGCGAGTTGTCGTATGCCTTAGGAGTTTAGCTTCTTTAGCCTCGGTTCCTTTTACTTTCAACCATCTTATTCATCTCTACTCTCCTGCCTTGTTTCGTCAAGAGGTTTTTACTCTGACTGCTAGGAGTAAAAGAGTGTTGGTAACTCCTGGAGATGGTAAGGATAGGGGTTGGTACCTCCGGTATGTCACTGTACCCACTGTTGGTTTACTGGGTGAAGAAAATCTTCCCTTCCCTGAGAAGTGGAATCATGCACGTGAGTTCGCTTTAGCTCACATCTATTTACTTTTCCTCGTTCTGACTTGAGATGTTTTACTAACACCGTATATGTTTCTTCTTCTCTCAGCAATCATGGGTACTGTTGAGAATGTCTCTGGTATCTGTGATTGTGTAGAAAAATTATTTTCCATTGCTCCTTTATAAGAGAGATCTTGGAAGTACGGTTCGGATGTAAATACCCACGGTAAGTGAAGCTTTTGTTCTTGCTTCTTTCCTTACTCGAGCCTCTTCTTTCTCTGTCGCTTAACTTTTTCCCTTTTGATAGGGTTCTCTACTCGTGGGGTGTCTTCTACATCTATCCCGAAGATGTCTTTGGCCCAGGCCCAAGAGATTATTGTTGGTTCGTCTTCCTCGAAGAGGAAGATTGGTGAGTCCCGTTCCGTAGAAAAAGAAGAAGAAGAAGATGAAGGTGCTTTGGTGCGCAGGCCACGGAGAAGGCGGGTGGTTTCAGACGATGAGTCTACACCCATGACTTTGCCTTCCGTGTCTGTGGTTGAGCCCTCTACCTCTGAAGATGTTTCACATTTCCCCATTCATGAGTCTGTAGATTACTTGATCCATGAAGGTTTTGACCTTGCTCCTGATGATGTCCCTTTGGCTGCTGTTTTTCCTGCTTCTCTAAGAGAAGATGTCTCATCTGCTCCTTTGGCTATTACGGCTTCTGTTGTTCCCGTGGCTTCCTCAACTCTTCAATCCTCCGTGCCTGCTGCTTTGCCCATGGCTTCTCCAGTTCCTTAACCCTCCGTGCCTGTTGTTTCTTCATCTCTGCCTGCTTCCATACC
This sequence comes from Nicotiana paniculata, assembly GCA_005239505.1. Taxonomy (NCBI): domain Eukaryota; kingdom Viridiplantae; phylum Streptophyta; class Magnoliopsida; order Solanales; family Solanaceae; genus Nicotiana; species Nicotiana paniculata. Next base: position 7,241 of record ML355786.1, on the reverse strand, counting down.
TTCCGCTAAGGAAGTAGGGTCTTCCAGTAGAGAGATGCGACAGGTGAAAATAGAGGTTCCAGATGAGGGGAATCTTTTCAAGAAAACGGGTGAGCCCGAAGTGTGGCTCAAGCCTTTGATATGTCCCACTGAGAAAACCAAGCTAGCCAGCCATAGTGCTCTTATATGGGCCAATAAAGTTGTGCATACCTCTTTGAAGGTATGATGCAGGTTATCCTCTTTCATTTTCGTATATGAAATTTATCATATCTAATTGGTTTATTTATTGTAGATTAATCTTATAGGCATGGAGCTTATGAAGAGGATATCAAATACGGATCAGGAGACAAAAGAGTTGCAGGACGATGCTGATAATTGGAAAGCACAATATGATAGCCTAAGGATTGACATGGATGTCTTAGAAGAGGAAAGGAGTACCTTGAAGCGGCAGATGAGGCTCATGGCGGCAGAACTGGCAGTAGAGAAGGCTTCTTCCAGTCAGGCTGATAAAGACAAGAGTATTCTGGAGTCCTCATTTGCTGAGCAGCTATCCCGCGCCTCAGAGAAGATTAGAGACTTGAAAAACTTGCTGGGGCAGAAGGAGGAATACTCAGGAGAGCTCGTGCAATCACTCACCTGTACTCAAGAGGATCTTCGTAATGCTTTAGATAAAGCTCAAACTCTAGAGGAGTCGATTGTACCGTTAAGGGCCGCCCATGAAGCTGCTGAAGTGGAGAAGGACGGATTGAGAGGTGAGCTTCAAGTATGGGCAAGGAATTATGAAGATCTTGAAGAGGCGGCTTATATTGATGTGAGATGGGCGTATATGAATTCTCGCCTTGACACATTGGCGGAAATGAGTCAAGAGGGTTTCGACCTTAGTGATGAAATAGCTAAAACTAAGGAAGCCATGGAGAAGGCTCAACAAGGTAATAACCTCTCTTCACCTGATGGTGAGACTCCTGCTGCTCGTGCCTCTTCATCCCTAGTTGCTCCCGTTCCTCCTCCTGATGAAGAAGTCAATCCTCCTTCTCGAGAAGATTAAAGTGCTGATTCCCCCCCCCCCCACCCTTTTTTTATTTGATTGGTGGTTACCCCCAGCTTCATCGGGGGTAAAATTGGATCTTTCAAAAGTCCCCAACTGACAACTTAGGGGCATTTTGATGTATAAACTATATGCGGCTATACTTAGTTCTTACTTAGCCGCTTTTTCGAATATATGCAAATTAAGACTTTTTTCTTCGAGTTTCTGCTTTACTCTTAAGTCTTTTGCATTTTAATTTTTGAGGTTTTTGTTTTTACCTCTGAATATTTGCATGAGGATGCTGTAATCACTCGTACATTTTCATAGTAGGTGCGGTGTTTGTAAGCATTTTTGTAGTAGGCTTTATTTATGAAAGAGGACCCTTTATGATTGACATGAAGAAGACGTCTCAACTTCATGATAATGCAATAGAGTGATAGGTATTTTACACATGTTTAAGAATGTTTCCAAGGAAAGTTTTTTTGTTTAAACTTCCACGACATTTTACATGTGTTTGATTATCGTCTAAAACTCATGTTGCAACTGTTTTTGTTTAACAGATTTGATATACACTTGTATTTCATAACTGTTTTTATAGGTAACAGTTTTTCGATATTAATACAAGGAAACAACTATTTTTCACTAGTAACAGTTTTTATAAAGATTGGGGTTTCTACCCGCAGCTGTTTTTATTGATAATAGTTTTATAATAAGTACGAGGAATATGCTTTTTCATCCGTAACTGTTTTATTTGACAACAGTTTTCTGAACAAATACATGGATTTTGATCTTTCATTCGTAATTGTTTTATTTGATAACAGTTTTTTGAGTAAGTACAAATGATGATGATTTTTTACCCCAAACTGTTTTTGTTACAACAGTTTTGAATAAGTATAAAGATGTACATTTATTCCTCGTGACTAATATTTTGCCTTTCAGCCTGAACATGTTCGAAGGTTTTTTGCATTTTTGCATTAGGCTTTGTATTTGGATGACACTTTTGATCTCTTTCGATTCTGCTCGTATCACTTGTCTTGTTGGGTAGATGGGTCTTCAGGCTCGAGATTTTGACTTTCTGATAGTATTCTTTGCTTCGTCTTAGCCTTCCATACTGTATAGTCCCTCAAGTGTTTGAGCTTTGAAGAATGAGATCTCGAGCACTTGATTATTCATTCCTTGTGGTCCTTTTCCTGAAAAGGAAAAACATTCCGAACAGAAGGTATATAGTTTTTTAGATGATGACTACTTAACCCTTTAAACGTCCATCAGAAAGTGTAACCCTAGACCGGGAATTGTGTTATTTCCTCGCGTATTTTCATGTCTAATATCATCATCTAGTGATGGGTTAGATTTATGCCTATCATCTAAAAAAGTTAGTAAAATTTTTAAATGTTCAAAATAAAATCGAACGTGTGATACCTGGCCGAGGGTACTTCTTTTCCTTAGAAGTAATACTTCTTTAGGTGGATGGCATTCCAGCTTGTTGGTAGAACTCTTCCGTCCATATCTTCCAACTCATAGGCGCCCTTCCTAGCTATGCCTCAGATTTTGTAGGGTCCTTCCTAGTTTGGATTTAGCTTTCCTGCGCCTGCTTCTTTCGTTGATTGAAAGTCGTTTTTGAGGACGAAGTCCCCAATCTTGAAGTACCTGAGATGAGATTTACGGTTGTAATAACGCTCTATGATTTGTTTTTGAGCTGCCATCCGATCAGTGTTGTTTCTCTCCGTGGTTCGAGCAGGTCCAGATTGGTCCTCAATTCGTCGTCGTTTGCTTCCTCCATGGCTGTTGCGAACCTTATGCTTGGTTCGCCAATCTCCACAGGTATTAAGGCTTCTGAGCCATAGACAAGTGCGAACGGAGTTTCTCCCGTGGCTATTTCTGAAGTTGTTTTGTATGCCCATAGCACCGCTGGTAACTCATCTGGCCAGTTTCCTTTGGCTTTATCCAGCCGCTTCTTTAGATTGTTGATGATGAGCTTATTCGTTGACTCAGATTGACCATTAGCCATGGGGTGGTATGGCGTTGAAGTGATCCGTTTGATTTTCCAGCTTTCGAAGAATTCTGTGATTTGCGAGCCTATGAATTGTGGGCCATTATTGCACACGATCTCCTTTGGTATCCCAAAGCGGCATATTATGTTTCTCCATAAGAAGCTTTTAACTTCCTTTTCTCGCACTTGTTTGAACGCTTTTGCCTCTACCCATTTTGTAAAATAGTCGGTTAGGATGAGCAAAAACTATACCTGTCCTTTAGCTGTGGGAAGGGGTCCCACTATGTCCATACCCCATTTCATGAAAGGCCATGGGGATACTATTGGATGCAATAATTCCGATGGTCGATGCATGTTATTGGCAAACCTTTGGCACTTGTCGCATTTGGATACGAAGTTCTCGGCTTCTTCTTCCATCTTAGGCCAATAGTATCCAGCTCTGATTAGGTTTTTCACTAAGGATATCGCCCCTGAGTGATTTCCACAGTGTCCTTCGTGGACTTCTTTCATCACAAATTCCGTTTGGTTAGGTCCGAGGCATTTAGCTAGGAGTCCTCCGAACATCTTGCGATAAAGCGAGTTACGAATAAGGCAGTACCGTGCAACTTTGCGGTGAAGTGCTTGAGCTGCTTTCTTGTCTTTAGGTACGGTGCCATTCTGCAAAAAATTAAGAATTTCGTTTCTCCAGTCCCAGGTTAAGTTGTTGAAAGTTACCTCATTCCTGTCCTGGTCGATCGTTGAGTGGAATAGATGGACGACAATTGCATTGTATTTGTTTGTTACTTTCGTGACTGCTATGAGGTTAGCTAATGTATCTGCTTCGGCATTTTCCTCTCTAGGTATTTACATTACCTTCCATGTTTTGAATTGTCTCATGAGCTCTCGTGCTTTTTCAAGATAATGTTGCATTCGAGTCTCTCGAGCGATGTAACTACCCTGCATCTGACTTACTACCAGTTGGGAGTCGTTGTTGATCACGATTTGCTCGATTGAGAGTTCCCGTACGAGTTCAAGCCCTGCAATAATAGCTTTGTACTCTGCTTCATTGTTAGTTATAGGATAACACTTGATAGTTTGCCGTGTCTTTTCACCTATGGGTGATATTAAGACTATGCCTAAGCCGACACCTTTTATATTTGAGGAGCCATCGGTGAATAGGGTCCATAGACCCGGATTAGCACCGTTAAAAACTTGTAACTCTTTTTCTACTTCAGGGATAATACTATTACTAAATTCAACAACAAAATCAGCTAGTATTTGAGACTTAATTGCAGTCTTAGGCTGATAGATTATTTCATGCTCACTTAATTCTATGGCCCACTTGGCTAATCTTCCTGACAATTCTTGTTTATGCAGAATATTTCTTAAAGGATATGAAGTCACAATGGTGATTGGGTGACATTGAAAATATGGTCATAATTTTCTAGATGCCATTATTAAAGCTAAGGCTAATTTTTCTAGATGTGGATATCTAGTTTCAGCATCTAGCAAAGTTTTACTTACATAGTAGATAGGTGATTGCTTACCTTTTTCTTCTCTTACCAGTACTACACTTACAACAATTTCTGAAACAACCAGGTAGATGTACAATCTTTCCCCTTCTTTTAGCTTTGAAAGCAGTGGTGGTTTCGATAGATAAATCTTCAGATTCTTGAGGGCTTGCTGACATTCTTCAGTCCATTCGAACTGATTCTGCTTTTTGAGAACTGAGAAGAATTTAAAACTTTTTTCGGAAGACTTAGAAATAAATCTTCCCAAAGCTGCTATTCTCCCTGTTAGTCTTTGAACTTCCTTTTTATTTGTTAAAATATCAGGTATTTCTTCTATAGCTTTAATTTGAGCGGGATTTACCTCTATTCCTCTGTTCGATACAAGGAAACCCAAAAATTTACCTGATTGCACTCCAAAAGCGCATTTTTCTGGATTTAGCTTCATATTATACCTGCGTAAAATATCAAAAGTAGTAGAGAGATGCTGGAAATGGTCTTCTGCTTGTGTTGATTTTACCAACATATCATCAATATAGACTTCCATCGTCTTTCCAAGATGTTCTTGGAACATTTTAGTCACTAACCTTTGATAGGTGGCTCCAGCATTTTTCAAGCCAAAAGGCATAACTTTATAACAGTAAGTCCCCCTGTTTGTAATGAAGGAAGTTTTTTCCTTATCTGAGGGATCCATTTTAATCTGATTATAACCAGAATATGCATCTAAAAAGCTTAATAATTCATGACCTGCAGTGGCATCAATCATTTGATCTATATGTGGTAATGGGAATGAATCTATGGGGCATGCTTTATTTAAGTCAGTATAATCTACGCATACTCCCCATTTTCCATGCTTTTCAGGTACTGCCACGGTGTTAGCTAGCCAGTTATGGTACGTTACCTCTCGTATCGAACCAATCTTCAAGAGTTTATGTACCTCTTCATCAATCACTTGGTTCTTGAATGGTCCTTGCTTTATTTTCTTCTGCTTAACAGGTACGAAGGATGGATCTTCATTTAGTTTATGAGTCATCACTTCTATTGGGATGCCTATCATATCTGAGTGGGACCACACAAAGCAGTCTGCGTTAGCCTTTAAATAATCAATTAACTTACCTCTTCGACCGGGGCCCAGCCTCGTGCCTATATACACTTTCTGTTTAGGCTTTTGTTCAGACAATGGAACAGCTTCGAGCTCTTCCATAGTTGTTTTGATGTGTTCGTCTTCCTCCGGTTCATGAATGACGTCCGGTCTGGAATCTGCATCCGTATGGTCTAATGCACCTTCCGTGGTAACTTGATTCACCTTCTCGTAAGTATTTTCTTTCGTACTTGTTTCAGCAATAATACCTTCCGTACCTATTTGGGTAGTAATTTCTTCCATGCCTGTTTGTGCGGTGTTACCCGCTTGGGAGATTCCCTTATGTTGTGATTCTTCCACCTCTATTTTTTTGTTGTAGTGTACCACGGAGTTTATATTTCTTGAGGTTTGCTGATCACCTCTAATTTGTTGAATCACCCATTCATAGGGAATTTAATTACCTGATGCAAGGTGGAGGGTATTTCTTTCATGTTGTAGATCCATGGCCTTCCCACGATTACGTTATAAGCCATGTCAATATCGATGACTTGGAACCTGGTACTTTTGATCAGCCCCTCATCATAAGTGCTAAGCTCAATTTCTCCTTTTGTTATAACCGTAGAGTTATCAAACCCTAATATGGCTCGTGCCCTTGGGATTACTTGATTCCCCAATAGCATTTCTTCCATGACTCTTAGCAAAATGATATTGACTGAACTAACTGGATCAATCAACACTCTTTTTACGTTAGTGTCATAAATAAGTAAAGATATTACCAGAGCATTATTGTGAGGAAGCATTAATCCGCTGATATCTGCATCATCGAAGGTATATCGTCCGCTTCAAGATTTTCACGAACCCGTTTTCCATGTGTAATTGTGAACTTTGTGGTCGTTTTGTAGACCACTCCGTTTACTTCTTCACCTCTGTGCATCACGTTGACGGTTCATTTTGGAGAAGGAGGCTTTGGGGTCTCCTGCCTGTTCTTCATATATGCATGTTTACCTTTGTTACTAAATAATTCTGTTAAATAGCCCTGTTTCAATAAATTTACTACTTCACCTTGTAAAAATTTGCAATCCGCAGTCTTATTCCCATGATCGTTATGGAATTCACACCAGTGATCTGGGTCCCTTCTATTTGGATTTGATCGAATCTCTTTGGGCCACTTAACCTTGTCTCCCATGTTCGCAATATTGAGACAAGTTCAGTAGTACTTACATTAAAGGTATGATCCCCAATTCGGGTATTACCTCTAGGTCGTTCATCTTGATCTTTTATGAGGATAAGACTACGTCTCTTCCTGGTGGTATATAGTCTGACCTAGTATTTTCGAACCTGGGACGAATATCACGTCCCGAGGGTCCTAAGTAAGGATCGTACCTATTTTTACCTGATCTTCTATCTGATTCAGGACGTCTGGATCTGGAATGATCTTCATATCTTGAACGATCAATGATATCTTCTTCTATTCTGAGTTTAGTACTATACCTGTTATATACATCGTTCCATGTTGTAGCGGGGAATTCTCTTAGACTTTCCTTAAGTCGTCTTGTGGCTTCTGAGATTTTATCGTTTAGGTTGCTTGCAAATTCCATGGATTCCCAATTATCAGGGACCCTGGGTAATTGCATTCTTTCTCGTTAAAACCTGTCTACAAACTCACAGAGTAGTTCCGTG
>MDKI01091934.1:0-23188 GCA_005239505.1 Nicotiana paniculata | reverse complement strand
CCTCCCGGTCTCTGATGCTCACATTTGACCTGCTGACAGTTGAGACACTTGGCTACAAACTTTTCTATATCCTTCTTCATCCTTCGCCACTAATAGTGCTGTCTCAGATCCTGGTACATCTTCGTGGTACCCAGATAGATGGAATACTGCGAACTATGGGCCTTCTCAAGAATCAACTCCCGAAGCCCATCTAAGTTGGGCACACAGATACGGCCCTTCATCCTCATCACCCCATCCTCTCCTATAGTCACATCTTTGGCATCACCCCGCCGGACTCTATCCTGAAGAACCAAAAGGTGGGGATCATCATACTACCGCTCTCTGATACTGTCATGAAGGGAAGATCGAGCCACCACACAAGCTAATACCCGGCAATGCTCAGAAAGATCCAATCCCATGAACTGACTGGCTAAGGAATGAACATCTAAGGCTAGAGGCCTCTCATCTGCATGAAGGTATGCCAAACTCCCCAAACTCTCTGCCCGACGACTCAAGGCGTCGGCCACCACATTGGCCTTCCCCGGGTGGTATAATATAGTTATTTCATAGTCCTTTAGCAACTCTAACCACCTACGCTGGCGCAAATTTAGATCCTTCTTCCTGAGTATGTGCTGCATACTCTGGTGATCTGTGAATATCTCACAGGGAGCACCATATAAATAATGACGCCATATCTTCAGGGCATGAACAATCGCTGCCAACTCGAGATCATGAACAGGGTAGTTCTTCTCATGGACCTTCAACTGCCTGGACGCGTAGGCAAGCACCCTACCGTCCTACATCAACACCGCTCCCAAGCCAATCCTCGAAGCATCACAATGAACTGTATAGGATCCGGAACCGGTAGGTAAAACCAACACAGGAGCTGTAGTCAGGGTTGTCTTGAGCTTCTGAAATCTCTCCTCACACTCCTCAGTCCATATAAAAGGTGCACCCTTCTAGGTCAATCTAATCATGGGTACTGAATGGATGAAAACCCCTCCACCAAACGGCGATAATACCCAGCCAACCCGAGGAACTGCAGATCTCAGTAGCGGAAGATGGTCTGGGCCAACTCTGCACTGCCTCCACCTTCTTCGGATCTACCTTGATCCCATCCGAACACACCACGTGGCCTAAGAATGCCACAGAATCAAGCAAAAATTCACACTTAGAAAACTTGGCATACAACTTCTTCTCCCTCAATGTCTGAAGCACGGTCCTCAACTGCTGCTCATGGTCCTCCCGGGACCTAGAATATACCAAAATGTCATCAATGAACACAATGACGAAAGTATCAAGATAAGGCCGAAATATGTTGTGCATCAGGTGCATGAAGGTTGTTGGGGCGTTGGTCAGCCCGAATGACATAACAAGGAACTCATAGTGGCTATATCTGGTCCTGAAGGCAGTCTTCGGGATATCCGGTTCCCGAATCTTCAGCTGATGATAACCTGAACGTAGATAAATCTTGGATAACACTCTATCATCTTGTAACTAGTCAAATAGGTCATCAATGTATGGCAATGGGTACCTGTTCTTCACTGTCACCTTATTCAGATGCCTGTAATACACATACGCATCGAGCCATCCTTTTTCTTCACAAATAATATAGGAGCGCCCCAAGGTGATACACTGGGCCTGATGAATCCCTTCTCAAGCAACTCATGCAACTGCTCCTTCAACTCCTTCAACTCAGGAGGAGCCATGCGATAAGGAGGAACGGAAATGAGCTGAGTGCGCGGCAACAATTCAATGCCAAAATCAATGTCTCTATCAGGTGGCATACCCGGAAGATCAGCTGGAAATACATCAGAATAGTCTCTGACAACTGGAACTAACTCCATTGAAGGGGTCTCAGTACAAACATCTCTCACATAAGCCAAATATGCATCACACCCCTTCCCAACCATCCGCTGAGCCTTAAGAAAAGAAATGACTCGGCGGGGAGTATACTCCAAGGAACCTCTCCACTCTAACCTTAGAGATCCTAGCATAGCCAGCATCACGATCTTGACGTGACAATCAAGAATAGCATAATAGGGAGACAGCCAGTCCATACCCAATATAACATCAAAATCTACCATACTGAGTAGTAGAAAATCAGCTCTGGTCTCAAAACCACTGATAGTAATCAAACATGACCGATATACGCGGTCCACAATAAGAGAATCTCCCACCGGAGTAGAAACATAAACAGGGGAACTCAAAGAGTCCCGGGCTATCCCCAGATGTGAAGCTAAATAGGAAGACACATATGAATATGTAGAGCATGGGTCAAATAATACCGATGCATCCCTATCACAAACAGGAACAATACCTATAATGACTGAATCTGAAGCAATGGCCTCGGACCGGGCTAGAAGAGCATAGTACCTGGCCTGACCTGGCCTCTCCCTCTAGGGCGACCTCGACCTCCTCGACCTCCACCTCGAGCTATCTGAGGTGGTGGGGTAGCAGCTTGGGCTGGAGGAATAGCTGGAGGGCCTGGAGGAAGGCGTGGAGTCTGATAAATCTGAGGGGGTGCACCCTGATAAATCTGAGGTGGTGTGCCCCTCCTCGCTCTAGGGAAATCCTTGATCATATGCCGAGGGTCACCACACCCAAAACAACCCCTCTGAGGACGCAATGGCTGCTGCTGACTCTGAACTGGCCTGCTAGACTGGCCAGTGATAGCACCTCAAGCTGGAGGCACCTGAGATACCGGTGGTGCATAGTAAGGCTCCTGAGGTCTAGGAGGAGCTGGAATACCGCTGGCTGCTGGAAGAGCTGAATGAATGGGGCAGCTCACAAAAACCATACCATGGCGTGCTGCATGTGCACGAACTCCTGAAAAATGACCTGTCTCTCGAGACCTCTTGGCCTCCCTCTCCTCTTTGTCCCGGGCCCATATACTCTCAATCCTCCTAGAAATGCTCACGGCCTGCTGGTAAGTAATATCTGTCTCCAGTTCTCTGTCCATGCTAGTACGAAAGCTGGGATGGAGCCCCTCAATAAAACAGCGGACTCTCTCTCTGGCCGTAGAGACCAAAGCTGGTGCATGTCGTGCCAAGTCACTGAACCGGACTGCATACTCTGACACGGTCATGGTACCCTGACGTAGCTACTCAAACTCTGCATGCCAAGCATCCCTAAGACTCTGAGGAACAAACTCGAGAAAAAACATCTCTGAAAACTGAGCCCAAGTAAGTGAGGTTGCCTCGTCCGGACTACTAAGCTCAAATGCACGCCACCACTGATAAGCTGCTCCTCTCAGCTGGAAAGTAGTGAAAGAGACCCCACTCGTCTCCACAATACCCATGGTGCGAAGGATACGATGACACCCTTCAAGAAAACCCAGAGCATCATCTGAAGCGAATCCGCTAAAATCAGGTAGGTGTTACTTCTTGTACCTCTCAAGACGGAGCTGCTCAGACTCAGATACAGCTGCTCTGGCCAAAGGCTGAACTGGATCTGCAGGAGGCATGGGGATATACTCTAGAACCTGCCCCATATGAACCCTCTGCTCAAGAGTACGAGTTGCGGGAGTCTGTGTCCCTCCCCCGGCCTGGGATGTAGCTGGGGCTACCGGAAGTAGTCCCGCCTAAGACAGAGTACTGAAAGCACAAATGAACTGGGCCAAAGTCTCCTGGAGGTCTGGAGTGACAGTAGGGACCTCCTGTGCCCCTTCAACTGTAGCTGTTAGGGGCTCATCTACCTTTGCTCTGGCCGGTGCTCGGGCTGCACCGCGTGCTCGCCCCTGCCTCTGGTGGATCTGACTGGGGGCTCGGGTGCCTGGTCATCAGTACGTCCTGTGCGGGTACGAACCATCTGCAAGCAAGAACAGAATAGAGTTTAATAATTTGATGACGGTAACTAGCACGATAAAGAATTCCAAAGAATTTGATTGTTCTTAACAGTTACATAGCCTCCCGAAGATATATACAAACGTCTTCGCACCGATCCGCGAGACTCTAATAAACCGGCTTGTGATTTTGTGACTCTTATGAACTTAGACGCTTTGATACCAACTTGTCACGACCCGATTTACCCTCCGAAAGGTATCATGACGGCACCTAGTCTCTATGACTAGGTAAGCCTAGAAATTTGCAGAAAACAATAGAATCAATAAAAATAAAGACAGAAAAGATATCTACTAGATATAACATAGTTGCTCAGCATATACAGTTATTTTACTTCCCAAAACCCGGAATGTCACCAACATCACAAGCTAAACTCTATGGTTCAATATACAAACTGGAAAGGAAAGTGTAGTCTCATATACGAACTATAACTATGCTAAGATAGGAGGGGGACTCAGAAGCTCTGTGGACGCTGCAGAAATACCTCAAAGTCTCCCAAAGATCTACTACTCTATTGACTCTAGATCGGTGCACTGGTACCTGGATCTGCACATGAGAAAAACATGCACAGAAGGGCATGAGTACTCCACATTCGGTACCCAGTAAGTGCCAAGCCTAACCCCCATTCAAGTAGTGACGAGGTCAGGTTGCAGCTCTACTGAGTTTGCAAAAAAAATAAATAGATATAATTAATAGTTAAGTAAAACAGCGATAATTAACGGAAAGTAAAGTGAACCATTAAAGAACGAAGTAATAAATCTCAGTGCCGTACAGCATACAAATCAGTAAATAGTCGTACAATGCAATACAGGGGAAAGTCTCAGGTCCCGGCCCGTAGTCCCTATGTAAATATGCAATGCAATGCAAGGGAAAGTCTTAGGTCATAGCCCATAGTCCCAATGTAAATATGCAATGCAATGCAAGGGAAAGTCTCAGGTCATAACCCGTAGTCCCCATGTAAATATGCAATACAATGCAAGGGAAAGTCTTAGGTCATAGCCCATAGTCCCAATGTAAATATGCAATGCAATGCAAGGGAAAGTCTCAGGTCATAGCCCGCAGTCCCAATGTAAATATGTAATTTGATGCAAGGGAAAGTCTCAGGTCATAGCCCGCAGTCCCAATGTAAATATTTAATGCGAGATGTATATCGGATATAGCGTAATTCAAAAGTTTTGGGAAAACAGTTGGCAAATATAGAGGAAGGTACTTAACCCAATTTCAAATAATAGTAACGAGTGGAAAATCAAGTAAAATCGTTGGACTTGACAAAATCTTAAGTCGCTACTCAGTTAAATCAATAACATAATTAATAGTAATTGAAGATGAAGTATGTCATAAAAGGAAACAATGGAATTAGTGAGAATATCCCCTGCACGTACTCGTCACCTCACGTACACGGGGTTTTTATGTCAAGAATTAGTTATAAATGCCTAAGGGAATTTCCCCAACAGGGAGTTAGGCAAGCCACTTACCTCAAGTGTGCTAATCAGCCAATAATCACGCTCTTGCCACGAATATCTAACTCCGGGTGGCCCAAATCTATTCAATTCGATTTCATAATGTGAATATCATTTCAAGAAATCAAAATAACTAATTAATTCGAAGCTAATACGCGAAAATTAGGAATTTGACCAAAACGCCCCTCGGGTCCACGTCTCGGAATCGGGTAAAAGTTATATTTTCCGGACACCCATTCGCTCACAAACTCACTCTACAAGAATCATCGAAATCTGATGTCAAAAACCCCGTAAATTCTCAGAATTTCGGCTGGGGAAAATTTCATCAAGTTTCCATGGTGTTTCCCCCATTTTTGTTAATTAAACTAAAGAAAACAACAGGGATTAATGGTCTAACAATGAATTAGGATTAGAAAACGTTACCTACGATCCTTCTCTTCAAAACCCACTGAAAATCGCCAATTCCCGAGATCTCAAACGATTTTAGACTTATGAAATTCGAACCCTCGGATTTTTGGAATAAACACACAGGGATCTCGCACCTGCGGTCCCGATCACCGCACCACGATACAGCACTTGCGGAAAAAGCATCGCAGGTGCGGAATTCACTTAAGTCCACTAGGGCCGCACCTGCAGTCGTTTGGTCACACCTGCAGTTCCGCACCTGCGAAACCCAGGTCGCACCTGCGACCAGCCCTATCGCGCCTGCGTGTCCGCACCTGCGGGAAAACCTTCGCAGGTGCGAAACACCAGAAGAAAGCCTAGTTCAGCAATTTGATAAGTTCCAAATTCTCCCGTTAAGCATCCGAAACAACCCCGAGGGCCCCGGGACCTCAACCAAAACCAGCAACCGACCCTAATACCTTATTCGAACTAGGTCGAGCCTTAAAAATACGTCTCATAACAACAAAAACATCAATTATGCATACATTCAAGCCTAGGAACTTAGGAAAATTCTAGAATTCACATCCGACGCTGAAACACGTCTAAACTCATATGAATGAACTCAAATTTTGCACACAAGTCATAAACAACATTGCGGACCTGCTGTCGCTTTCGAAAATCCATTTCGAGTCAAATATAAAAATCTCACCTATCGGCCGAATTCGCCGAATTTCTAACTTTCGCCAATTCAAGCCTAAATCCACAACCGACCTCGAAAACACATTCCGAGTACGCTCCTAACCCCGAAATCACCCAACGGAGCTAAAGGAGTCGACGGAATCCCATTCCGGATCCGTCTTCACACAGATCTAGCTACGGCCAGATTTCTAAAGCTAAGATCCACCTCTATGGACTATGTGTCCAAAATCACCCCGGATTCCCTCACTCAACGCACCGACAGGTTCCAATAACGTAAATAGACATGGGAGAACGGTAAATAGGGGATCGGGGCGTAAATTCTTAAAACAACCGATCGTGTCGTTACAAAAAACATTTGGTCAATTCAAATAAATGGGTACAACTTGTAATGTGGTTGCCAAAGAAACAAGATTACAGGCTCAACGGGGTTAACTACGATATATAAAAATTAGGTGGGTAATAGCATATAACTGGATCAACAAAGAACTGCCTATATCACTGATGGTAGGCTATAATCTTGTATTTTAGTCGCTTATTTCACTCTAATTTACTGCACTTTAATTGAGTTGGAGCTTTAATCGCTAGTGTAATGCACTAATTGTGTGTATTATGCTTTATAGGAGTTATACCAAGATATGTAGATATTATGGAATCAATTCAAGATATTTTGGAGCTTTGAAGTCTGAGTAAAAGCCCAAGGATTAAGTTGGGATCGTGTTTTGGGATCAACAGATGATAGTGTAATGAAACGATGAATCGAGCAGGCATATTGCGTATTGTCCAGTAAAATACACATAACTTTTCGCTCGAAACATTGTTTGGGCTCCATAATATAACATTGGAAAGATATTTAAAAGGGCTACAACTTATTTGTCGTACGTTTTCCAAATACAAAAGATAACGCCACCCATGTGAGCGGCCACGCACTGATCACATTGGGTGCGCACTGGAGGCAGAACAGGGTGAAAAATGTGCGACCAAGTGCGCGAGCACACTTCCAGGTGCGCGGCCGCGCACGTTCTGTCCAGGAAAAGTGTTCTTTTGCGCGTAAGAGAAGGTGTATTTGTTTGATCCTGACTCTACTTGGTATATACATCGAAAAATGGTATTTTGGGGACTTTTGACATAATTTAGACCCAAGGAAGCTAAGGAGAAGAGGGAGAAGCAAGAGCACAAGGATTTCACCATTCATCCTCACTCAAGACAAGGGTTTGGATGTTTTATATTTTTCTTTGACTTAAACTTAATTGTGATGAATTTCTCCATATCCATGGAGTAATTATTCCTTAAGGATTGTTTGCGGATATTAACTCTAGTTTTATGCATTGAATCGTTTTGGGTATTTTAGTTGTTGCATATATATTCACATGTTTATGCAATCGAAAGAGGCATAATTTGTGATATTTTTCATTATCTTGTTGGTTGAATCCGTTGATTCTTCTTAGTAATTGAAAAAGGCTAGTTGAATTATTTTTTAGACATAGTTAGAAGGATAATCGAAAGAGGTTCTCCTGAAGACTATTCCACTGCAAATTCCTGCATATTTTCATCGAGCTTAACTTAGTATCGCGAGGTTGAGACTTAATCGAGAGAGGAGTTTCTACTGAAATTTTAACTATAATTGAGTGAATTCGAGTGACTCACTTGAACCTTAGAAGTGAATCAACTAAAGTTAATTCCTGAACAAGTATCTTACACCTATCCAATCAACCCCTATTTCCTCCCATTGATATCTTCTTTGCTTAATCTTGTTGCATCTCTCATTAGCCAATAGTTTAGACTTTTAGTTAATTTTAGTTTTAAAATCACACAACTTTAAATTGTTGATCATCTTGGATAGCAATTAAACTAGAAGCTACGAAAACACTGTTTAAATCCAATCCCTCTAAGAAACGATAGCTTCTATACTATATTCGACTACCGAGCCTAAGTTTATACACCGGTTTTGTGCTCGTCAATCACTTCCAAGACTGAATAAAACTATTATTTCGCTTTGCAAACACACGGGAGAAGTTCTAGACATTAAATATAATACACAGAATAACACAAAACCCTCACACACACATGGCACATAACTCACTCAATATTGGATTGTCACCGCAATCTAGTCAAAGCAGTTAAGAAAAGTTAAAATCATACAGTTTAAGGTACTTACGCAAGAGTCAAAAGCCGAGCCTAAGCGTCACAACTAAAGCACTCACTATTATCAAGGCCTAACAAAGTCAAGATATATTGCCTCAATTTAAATCATAGGACAAGGTTTTCTACTACTACAAAAATAAAAACTAACTACACCCGGTTCAAACAAAACCCGTGGAAAGGAACCGCAGCACAAAGAAAAACCAAGGGGGGATTATTACACTAACTACAAAAGAAAAACTTTTTTTAGTTTTCCTTCGACTTTTATCCTTCAAGGGACCCGTCGAATGATATCCATCATTGGGCAAAGTTGAAACTTTTTAAATTATTATGGTCTTTTCAATTTTTTTTTTTCTGACTACTAAAACAAAAGCTAAACTAACATATATACATACAAATATATCCCCCTACCCCACACTTTAAGTTGTCTCATTTCCCCATGACACACAATTGAAAAGCATAAGGTAAAGAAAACTTCCTTGAATATCTTGCCGGGGTCTGAATCAAAGTCGGGCTCCATTCCAGGCACCCGAACCAATGCACACATTCATGCAAACAACTTTTTCTCGGCCTTCTTTTGGTACACCCCACACTTATCTTTCTCAATCACTGGAGCCTTCTCCTTCGATCTCTTCACCTTCCATTAAACACTTGTAGTTGGTTTCTCCTTTTTCACTCCAGTTGCAACATTCAACTCAAAACTCGTCGTATTCTCACCCACTCTAAGCATGAGTTTCCTATCATGGATATCCAATATAGCTCTACCCGTTGCTAAAAATAGTTTTCCTAGTATGAGGGGGACCTCCTTGTTCTCCTCCATATTCACCACTATGAAATCTACAGGAAATACGAACTTATCCACCGACGCCAAAACATCTTCTACTATCCCTTCGGGTGTTATAGTCGTTTGGTCTGCCAGCTGCAAAGATATCGGCACCAACCTTATCTCTCCAATCTCCTTCTCCAGTTTCAGGTAAATAGACAATGGCGGTAGATTAATTGAGGCACCAGAATCACATAAAGATTTATCAAAGTTAAGAGTGCCTAAAGACCAAGGTATTGTAAAACTCCCTGGATCTCCACACTTTTGTGGGAGTTTGTTTTGCAAGATCGTACTGCAATGCTCTGTAAGTTTGACCACTGAGGTCTCTTCTATATTTCTCTTCTTCGTAAGGATATCTTTCAAGAACTTTGAAAACTCTTGCATTTGTGATAGAACTTAGTGAATGTCAAGTTTACGTTATCCTGTCTCACCATATCTAAAAAATTTCTCAAAACTGCTTGTCCAGCTTTTCTCTATAAAGCTTTTGGGGAAAAGGTAGAGCATGCATGTGCTTTCTCACATCATCAGGTTCCTCCCTTCTTGAAGTTTCCTCTTTTTTCTTTTTCTCAGCTCCCTTCAATTTTCAGCTCTTTCTCGCTTTCTTTTTCAGCCGCAACTACTTTGTGAATTGGAGTGGGATCTTTCAACACTTTTCCGTTTCTCAAGGTCACAACATTTAGCGTTTCTTTGGGATTTGTTTCAGTATCAGCTGGCATAGTACCTGGGATACTATCAGATAATATAGTTGCAATTTTTCCTACATGTCTCTCCAAGTTATGCAAATTTGTCCCAAGTTCTTTGATAGATGCCCCATGAGCATCTAATCTTTCCTCAGTCTTGACAATAAATGACTTCATAAGATCTTCTAACCCAGATTGAACAAGTTGTTGAGGTTGAAACTTCGACCTCGGTTGATTCACAAAACCAGGAGCTCTTTGAAATCTGGAATTATTTTGTTGCCATGCATTTGTTGTGCCCCTAGGTGAACTCCATGAAAAATTAAGGTTCTTCTAACCCATTGCATTGAAGTTGTAATTACCCACAGCATTAACTTCCTCCATTGACGCCTGACACTCATGAGTAGGGTGTCCTCTTCCACATATTTCACATTTTGTATGAGGCTCATTATGCATTAAATCTAAGGTCAGCTTCCTTATTTCATTTTCCATGGCATCAAGTTTTACCTGCACAGATGTGTTAGCATCAACCTCGTGAACACCATTTCATCTTCTTCTTTCAGCAATCTCCGAGGGCCACTGATTTGCATCTTAAGACAACTCATCTAGAATACTGACTATCTCCTCTGGAGTCTTCTTCATCAATGGACCTCCAGCTACATTACTCAATGTTCTTCGTGAGGTCGGTTTCAATCCGTCCCAAAAGTCCTGGAGTTGCATCCAGAGGCTATGTTGACACTTTCTGACTATCTCCTTAAATCTCTTCCAGTCTACAAACACCGTTTCAGTCTCATTTTGACAAAATTTATGGATCGCTCTTATAAACTTGACCGTTTTAGTTGAGGAGAAATATTTAGCAAGAAATTTTCTAGTCATCTCCCCCATGTTCTAATCGATCCCTGGGAAAAGCTTCGAAGCCAGTGTTTTGCATCATCTTTGAGACTGAAAAGGAATGCCCTTAAATAAACTGCATCTTGTGACACACCATTATATTGAAAGGTGTTCATGATCTCCTCGAAGTACATCATATAATTATTTGGATCTTCGTTCATCTTTCCTCTGAAGACACAACTAGTTTGGAGGGTTTGGAGGAACCCTTGCTTTAACTCAAAATTTTTGGATGCAACTGGAGTGGTCTCACACTAGATAAGCCTTGGTTGTAGACCGGTCTAGCATAATCACCAAGTGGTTTCCCTTGTCCTGGAGCTATGTTTACGAACTGATCTAGAACCAAAGGCTGATTCTGAGCTATTCTTCGAGTTCTCTCCTCCTCATAAGCAATTTGTGCATCTCTGAGTGCTGCTTCTTCAGCATCTCTTGAAGCTTTCTCTCTAATTTGGGTTGCCTCTCGCGCAGCCAAATCAACATTATCATCATCTCCCGCCATATTTTCTTTGGTTGAGGATTGCCCAACCTTCTCTATATTCTCAGGAAGATTTCTTTCATTGCTTAACTGTCGCAGATGTTTCTCGATTTCTAGTTTGTATGGTTGCACTTCCTTCCCAGAAAATCAAGTCATACACCAATCTAACTCGTAGCCTGTGCACAGTCAAAGAACATCCAAACGTAAAAAGAGAAAAATAAAATAAAAGTAAAAAAGAAAAATTCCTGAATTAGCACTACAAACTATTTCAAACACTATTGATTGCCAATCCCCAGCAACTGTGCAAAATTTGACGAGCTAAAAGCACAACAGAAAATTATGCTCACTAGTCGAATATAGTATAGAAAATATTGTATCCACAGGGATTGGAGTTAAACAGTATTATCGTGGTTTGCAGCTAAAGTGTTATCCAAGATGACCGACAATTGCGGTTTAAGTGATTAAATTAAAACTAACTAAGAGTCTAAACTATTGGTTAATGATAATTGATGCAAGTAATAAATAAAGGAAGATATGAATTAGGAGAAGATAGGGTTGATAGGATAGGTGAAAGACAAATGTTTGGGATTTAACTCTAGATAATTCACTTCTAATGTTCAAGTGAGTCTCTCGAATTCACTTGGTTATTAATTCAAGTGATTAGTAGAAACTCCTCTCTCGATTAAGTCTCAACCTCACGAGATAAATCAATTTTAAGCACATAAAGATATGCAAGAATTCGTAGTGGATTGGTCTTTAGGAGAACCTCTCTCGATTATCGTCCTAACTAAGTTTAATCAACAATTCAACTAGCCCCTTAATGACTTCAACCAACAAAATATAATGCACAAATATCACAAGTTATACCTCTCTCGATTACATTAACAAGTTAATATAGAATGCAACAATTAAAAAATCCAAAACGATTCAATACATAAAACTAGAATTAATAATCCACAAACAAGTACCAATATACCAAATCCATCAAACCCCAAAGAGAACTACTCCATGGATATATGGAGTAATTCATCATAACAATGTTTAAGTTAAAGGAAAACATAAAACAATCAAAACCCTTGTCTTGAGTGAGGATTGAATGAAGCAATCCTTGAGATTTTGCTTCTCCACCTCCTCCTTGGCTTACTTCGGTCTATGACGTGTCAAAAGTCCATAAAATAACATTTTTACATGTATATATATATACTAAGTAGGGTCGGGCCCGGACGGAAACACTTTTTCCTATGCGAATTTGGAAAATACTCTGTAAAAAATGCACAGGCACGCCGCATGGGAGACACATCATGCGGGGCATTAGTGGGGAAATCCAGAGAGTTGATTCTGATAGGCTGCAGGAAAAATGGCTTAGCGTGGCGACCCACGCGCCGCGGCAGTGGGGGTTTCTCTAAGTACGGATTTTTGTTAACTTTTTTATATATAGATGTTTTTCTCGACCCCCGTAACGCGATCCCGACTTACTCCCTTGGGATTTTGCTTAGAATTCAAAGCTCCAAATAAATCAAATTCATTCCTTAACATCTTCATAGCTCGGAATTCTCCTACAAGGCATAAAATACACAATTAGTGTATAACATTATCGATTATAGCACAAACTCTATTAAAGTGCCGTAAATTTGAGTGTAACAAGCGACTAAAACACGAGATTATAGCCTATCATCAAAATTTCCTACCACACAAGCATATTCCTTCCAAAACAGTGTTCAAAACATGGAGTCATGAGGGATAAACAAAGATTCATGCCAAACTTCCACACATATATGGACTTCAATCAAAGTTATGACCTCACAAGATAGGATGAGTCTGAAAGATTATAGAATCATATTGTCAATATCATTAAGGGTTTTTAAGAATAGGAGAAACATCACACTAAGTAGACTTAGCTCAGCTGTACAGACTAGGGCATGGTGAAGTTGTATTCAAGTTGCAAAAATATGTAACGACCCGACCAATAATTTTGAGAATTTGCGTCTCGTTTAGAGGCTTAAGGTCTCGATCAGCTTCGTTATGTGTTATTACTAGCTTCTATGGCCGATTTCAATTTTTGGATGATTCGGGGTCAATTTGGAAGAAGGATTCTTGTTTTAGAAGCTTAAATGGTAAGAGTTAACCAGATTTTGACTTTTGTGCAAATAATTCTCGAATCGAAATTTTATGATTTCAATATCTTCGTATGGTGATATCAGACTTAGGAATATGTCCGTATTTTTAATTGGAAGTCCGTAGGACGATTCGGCACATTTTGGCTAAAATTGGAAAGTTGAAGTTTTGAAATATTTATAAGTTTGACCGAGGATTGACTTTGGTGATATCAGGGTCGCATTTGAACTCTAAAAGTTGGATTAGCTCCATTACGTCATTTGGGACTTGTTTGAAAATTTTGACATCATTCCGGGTTGAATTGGTACATTTCGGCACAAGATATAGAATTTGGAAATTTGAAAATTTATAAGTGCGATTCAAGGTGCAATTCATAATTTCAACATTATTTGATGTAATTTGAAACCCCGAGTAGGTCCGTGTTATGTTACGGGACTTATTGGTATAGTGAGACGAGGTCCCTAGTGGCTCGGATGAGTTTCAGACAGGGTTTGGATCATTTGGAGCCTTATTGAAGCTGCTGGAAATTCTGGTTATTGGTACCTTCCCACGTGCGCATTAAGGACCGTTGGTGCGTGCTCGCTGAAGCGGAGAAGAAGGCGTAGAAGAGGACTTGGGAGATCTGGGCATGTGCTCGCAGAAGAGGAAACTATCAGTGCACTTACGTTTGCGTAGAAGCGAACCACTGTCGCAGGTGCGAGGAAATAAGCAGATGCGTGAGAAAGTGTCGCACCTGCGATTACGGAGGAGCAGAAGATAAAACTGCAGGTGCAGTGCTGCTGATCAGTGTGCTATGCAAAAGAGACGCTTGTGTCACAAAAGCGACTCCACGGGCGTGATAGAATCCTCGCAAAAGCGAATCTGGGCAGAACATCTAGGGGTCGAAATTGGCCATTCTCTTCATTTTCTTTTGAGATTGAAAGCCTCGATTTTGGACGATTGTGGAGGATTTCTTCAAGACTTTGACTTGGGTAAGTGTTCTATATCCGGAATTATTATATTTCATGATTCTATGGTTATATTCATCGTTTATTTTGAATTCAATGGAAGAAATTGAGGAAAATTGTGAAACCTTTCAAAAACGAAAAATGGGGATTTGGAGGACGATTTGTTATTGAAAATTGATAACTTTGGTATGGTTGAATTCGTATCGGAATGAGTGTTCGGCTTTTGTGAATTTTATCGGGTTCCGAGGTGCGGGCCCGAGGTTTGACTTTTTGGTTGACTTTTTAGTTTTTGTTAAAGATTAAAGCTTTATTATCCGGGATTGTTTCATATGAGTTTTATTTATGATTTGAAGCTATTTTGGCTAGATTTGAGCCATCCGGAGGTTGTTTCTTACAAGAAGGTCATTTTAGAGTAACGGTCTAGCTTCCTTGAGGTAACTATCTTGCCTAACTTTGTGTGGGGGAACTACCCCTTAGGATTTGAGTCATTTGTGCTAATTGTGCCATGTGAGGGCCGTGTATGCAAGGTGACGAGTACGTACTCGGGCTTATTTGTGGAAATTTGACCGTTTTAGGGCTCTTAGGTTCTTATTTCCATTAAATATGAAGTTGTTTTGTCATGTTAAATTGCCCATTTGCTAAATTTACTCTTAGATGTCTTATTTGGAATTAATTTCTTCATGTATTATCCTTATTGCCGATTAAACTCTTATGTGCCTTAACTGAAGTTGTTGCCTCTTTTACTGCTAAGCTATCCTTTTTGTAATTGTTTATCATTGATTGAAGTTATTATTATCTTTTCCGTAATTTCCTATCATTAGTTGAAGTTATCATTATCTTTTCCATAATCTGCTTATCCTTAACTGAATTTGTTGCATCTCTTCCGTAATTGCTCAACCCTAAATGAAGATTTGTTATCCCTTATCATTGTTAACTTATCCTTAACTGGAATCATTGATTCATTTCATCCTCTTATCGTTGAATTTTACTTTTGTGGAATCATTATTACACATTATCTCTTCCTTGTTGAGCTATTACTATGTTGTACCACTATTTCCTGTTCTGTCTTTCTTTGTAAGTTCATTTTTTTCATTTTCTGGGTATTCTGAAGTTACTAAGTTGATTTACTTGTCGTATTCTCGTGTCATTGTCATTGTTGTTGTTGTATTCAGTAATGTTGAGCTGAGGGCTATGTGTGGTTGTGATATTGAAATTGTTTTGAGGAAATATTGTGGCATGTGGGCACATATTGTGAAATTCATTTATTTGAGTTTGTTATGTTTTTGGCATACGTGTTTTGTTAAGAAAATTGTTATGTTGTTTGCACGAGGTTTCGTCCGTGCGGTTGTTATTGTGTTGCACGAGGTTTCTAACGTGCGGTTGTTATTGTGTTGCACGAGGTTTCTGCCATGAATTTGTTATTGTGTTGCACGAGGTTTTTCCCATGATGTTGTTATTATTAATACACATGCGGTGGTATAAGGTCTGGGTGTTGAAACGCATGCGGTGAGATAAGGTGGGCTTGAAATGCGTGGCTAGTAGGGGAACAACTATAAGCCATGTGTTGTGATAAGGTGGGCTAAAACGTGGGCTGCTATTTCGGGAAAATAATTTTTCAAAACTAAATATAAAGGCTCCCACGGTGATATAAGGAAAGTTGTGATTCATTTTATGCTTTGAGACTACGAGGCGGTACCTTGGGAGGGCACTTGTTGTCATTTCCTGTTTTCTGTGCACTTGTCTTTGATTGTTGTTTTCCTTAGCATACTACTAAAACTTTTCCTTCGTGATGCATTTTTTGCTCAGTTCTATGTAGCTAATCTTGTTGTGTTGGTCGCGACTTCAAACTTCATTGTTGAGTTTATTACATTGTACATTTCGTGGTGATCGTTTCTTATGTGCCATTTATTATCTCTACTCCTGTTTGTTGACTGGAATTGTGGTAGAACACTTGCACAAGCATACACGTAGTTAAATCACCCATATCAGTTTCAAAAGGTGAATCTTGATGTCATTAACCATTATACGTACTCTTGTCTAGTGCCTTCTGTGTGAGGGATGTTCTATTGGCATGTGAGTCGTCCGTGCGGATATGAGTTGTAATGTGGACACAAGATGCCATGTGATTAGGGTTCAATAATTGGGACCCGTGAGCTGTGATTATGAGGTTCGGTACCTCATGGAAATTCTTGGATAAAACTAGTGTGAAAGCGATTGTTCCTACTGAGTTGTCACTTGTCTTCCTTTATTTGTTTTTCACCGAATTTGAAATGTGTTCAGCTTACTCTACAGTGTTATTACCTGTTGTGCCTCGTTGCTAACTGTTGCTTTTAGTCCCTATTATAAATATTGTATTGTTATTGTCTTCATTCCTAGCTTCATATTGATATTGCGCTCTGTTAGTTCTACATTTATACTTGTTTAGGTTGTTTAGTCTAGTGGGTGTCTTGACCGTTCCTCGTCACTACTCTACCGAGGTTAGTCTTGATACTTACTAGGTACCGCTATGGTGTACTCATACTACGCTTCTGCACATTTTTGTGCAGATCCAGGTGCCATAGTTGTTGTTGATTATTAGCTGGTTGGTCAAGCTGTGGAGACTCAAGGTAAACCTGTCATCATGTTCGCAGGCCTCAGAGTCACCTTCTGATATTTTACTTGTACTATTTAATTTTCATTACGAACAGATGTATTTAGGGATTCTTTTAGTGAGCTCAGTAGAGCTTATGACTTGTACTACGAGTTTTGGAAATTGTAAGTTGTGTATAAATATTTCTATTTCATATTTATGATTGATGGTTGAATTCTTCTATTAATTTAGTAAGTGTTAGGCTTACCTAGACTAGGTGTCATCACGACATCCTACGGAGGAAAATTGGGGTTGTGAAAAAACAGTGGCATTCAACCACAATAGATACAACTAAAATCTAACTCATAAAAGATAGGTTGATCATAACATATATCACTGATGGCCACAGAAAGTTCATCTAGTAGGACTGCTTAAAACTAACCATTAGACATGGATGAAAAGCATCCATATAGAGGACTCAAATAACACTTAAGGAATAACAAGCATTTATATAAAATAAAAAAAGGAAAGCATTTTGGATGCTCAGACTTCATGATACCTAACCAAGTAATGCAGGGTTACCCTATATACCTTCATGTAAATCCTAGCTAGAGTGATTTAACATCAAACCCAAGTATAGAATGACAACACTCAAAGAATATGGCAAGATAAACATGAAGACTTCAACAGAAAACCTAAGTATAGAATAACAGAACTCAGGAGAGCACAGCATGATAAATATGAAGACTATAATAGAACCTTAATACAGAGTAACAGAACTCAGGAGAAGTAATACATGGTAAACATGAAGACTATGATAGAACAGTAGAGGATGATCTGAAGTCTAGGTATATGTGAGAAATCCTTAAGGCAAGTTATGCGGCTTAATCATGTAGTCTATTGAATACAGATATTGAAGTCATACAACTACTTAACCAATAATAAATATAACAGCTTATCACAGATCATCAATAAGTCATGGTGAACCAAAAATAAATGATTATACACTGAACAAACATTATAAATAAAGCAGTTAATAGGAACACAGTAGCATGCTCATGATTTTTGAATGAAGCAATTAAAGAAAAAGGATGGAGGTGTACTGACCTTCTCTTGAGCAGTAGACCAAACGAAGTTTAACTCTGCCATGTAAGGACCAAAGCTTTAAGCTTGAGCAGTAAAAACTCGGAAACAAAAGAAAACAGAAATTAATCAGAGAGAGAGAGAGAGAGAGCATAAGCTTTCGAAATCTCGATAGTTTTGATACTCATATTGGGATTTCTTAGTTCTCATTGGTCTGTTAGGTCTAGTTGGTGAGAGCATTGAAAGCCCTATTTATAGTGTTTATTAAAGCCTTAGGGTTTCACAAATTCAAACTCAGTAGTGGAGAGTGATTACCAAATTATGCAAGCAATATCGAGTGAAAAAATCTGGGAAACAGAGGGAAAACCAATAAGGATTTTACTTGAGAGGATAGAAGTTGATCGTTGATGGCATAACCCATCAGGTAAGAGCCCTAATATCCATAGGTTGCTTCGTTTGACCTCTGGACCAAGAATAATCACGATAGCCCTGAGAAACGTTCATGCATGCCATATATTTAATAAGACATAGAAGGATTTCAAAATTTTGACATTGCATTATTTGGTCTAGGGTTTCGGATTTGGGGATTTTGAATCTCCAACATGAAATAGGCTAAGATTCAGCGAGAATCGTGGATATGAGAGACAAATGATATGATTTGAAGCTTATTTCACGACCTTGCACTAATTTCTACAGGGTCTGTTGATTGATGGAGTTAGGGTAGACGAGAGAAAAGAGAGAGAAAGAGGAAAGAAGAGTGGCTGGGCAGGGTGACAAATCATTTAGGGTTTTGTGGGTATTGGGGATCGTCTCTAAGGTTAATGATAGGAGATAGGATCTGGGTCATTGGATCTGGTGATCAACGGCTCTGAAATTTTAGGCATTTAAGGTTTCTTAAAAGGAATTTTGGTGGCCGTTGGATCATGGGATTTGGACGGTGGAGATGAGATCTCTGGGCGAGTGTTTAAAAATCAAAAGAAAATTGGAGATTAAATGTGAGTTGTTGATCAGATGGACCAACGGTTTAGATGCATGTGTGTTTGTTTTGTGAGTGATAAGGAAGGGTGACGTGGCAATATCTCATTGGTTCAGTAAGAATAACATAGATTGCCAAGTTGAAAGGGGATGGGGTGTTTGGACTGGATCAATTCTGAATTGCGCATGGTATTGGGTTGGAATTGATTTAGAGAACAGCCACTTTGTATTTAATTGAAGAATTGCAAATGTAGCCCTTTTAGTTTTTAAAACCCTTTAAAATTAACTTAATTTCCAATAAAATGTAGTAAAATTATTATTATCAAATGCACTACTAACTATTGTAATTAATTGTTTATAAAATACTTTATTTTTACAGATGATAACACTAATTTTGAAGTGTTAACATAGTAATCTAATTAATCAACATTTAGGAAGTAATTCGTTAAAATTAATTATAAACCCTATGTGGTCTATTTTTGAAATTATTTTAATGATATTAAAATAGTAAGTATATTTGTAATTACACAGTGCTAATACTAGTCTATTAATTTCAAAGCTAATACTTAATTAGTTTGTAAAACATAGGTATTTATTGATAGAAAAATACTTTCAAAACATTCTTTGTAAATATTTAAGTATAAATTAATTAATTTTAAAAGGGAGGGTCTAAATTGGTCGCAGTGTGACAAAGGATACTTGTTCTTAATTGTAACTTTGTTCAACTCCCACAGTCAGTGCACATCTGCATGGTACCATTCTTCTTCTTCACAAACAGAACCAATGCACTCAAAGGCGACACATTAAGCCTAATGAACCCATTATCAAGAAGCTCCTGAAGATGCTCTTTCAAATCCTTCAATTCTGCTTGTGCCATACGATATGGAGGAATAGAGATTGGTTGAGTTTCCGACACCAAGTGAATACCAAAATCAATGTCCCTATCGGGTGGCATACACGGCAGGTCTATAGGAAACACATTCGAAAAGTCTCGCACTACTAGAACAGAATCAATGGTAGGAGCACCGGCACCAACATCCCTCACAAAGGCCAGATAGGCCAAATAACCCTTCTCAACCATCCGTTGGGCCTTCAAATATGAAAGCATCCTACTGTGAACATAGTCTAGAGAACCTCTCCACTTAATCCTAGAAAATCCCGGCATCGCCAACGTCATGGTCTTAGAGTGACAATCCAGAATAGCATGAGATGGAGATAACCAAATCATGCCTAGAATCATGTCGAAATCAACCATACTAATCAATAAGAGATCAACTCTCGTCTGCAATTCCCTGATGGTCACCACACACGACCGATGCACACGATCCACAACAATAGAATCACCCACCGGCATAGATACATGAACAGGAGAAACTAAGGACTCATAGGACATATCCAAATAACAAGAAAAATATGATGATACATATGAATAAGTGGAACCAGGGAAAAATATTATGGAAGCATCCCTATGGCATACCGAGATAATGCCTCTGATCACTGCGTCTGAAGCAACGGCCTCTAGCCTGGCGAGAAAAGCATAGCATCAAGCGTGACCTCCACCTAATCAGCCTCCCCCTCTAGGGCCACCTCTAGCTTCCTGAGCCCCACCCCAAGCTAGCTGAGCGGGTGGTGAAGTAACTGGTGTAGAAGTGATATCCTGACCCCTCTGCTGAACTAGACCACCCAAGATACGGGGACAATACCTCCTCACATGGAAAACTCTCCAAACTCGTAGCAACTCAAATCCTTCAGTGGCGGTGGAGACTTAATCGGACCCCGAGAACTAGAATAAATACTAGAAGAACTTGGTACCTATGAACCCTAAACCGATGGAGCGTAGGATGAACTCTAAGTTGGGACGGCACTAAGAGAGAACTATATGAACCATGGCTAGTTGATGCACCATGATGAACCGGACGAGCCATCTGACCAGGCCTATAAGGGCGACCCCTGTTGTAGTGGGACTATCCTCTAGAAGAAACACCCAGAAACCACCCGAACCATGACGACTCATGGCCTCCCCTTCCTAATGCTCCTGACTATGAATATGCTCTAGTCGCCTAGCAGTATCAACCACCTCATCGAACCTAGTACCTGATGAAATATCCCGGATCATCACAAGAGCAATCAATACTTGAGGCCATCAATGAACCTCTTAATCCTCTCCCAATCTGTGGGAACCAATCAGATCGCGTGATGAGCCAACTCTGAAAATCTCATCTCATACTGGGTCACTGACATGCCCTCCTGGCATAGCTGCTCAAGCTGCCTACGTAACTCCTCCCTGCGAGTCTGTGGAACAAAATTCTATAAGAAGAGAGTTGAGAACTCATGCCACATAAGTGGTGCAGCGTCTGTTGTCCTGCTCGACTCATAGGCCTCCCACCATTTGAAGGCTACCCCGACAGCTGAAAAGTAATAAATGAGACTCCACTAGTCTCTACAATATCTGTCGTGTGAAGAATCCGTTGGCACCTGTCTAAGAAATCCTGAGCATCCTCTGACTCAACCCCACTAAATACTGGAGGCCTGAGCCTCACAAACCGCTCTAGCCTCTTTTGCTTCTCACATTTGCTTGAGTAGTGGGGGACCCACCTGGGCCTGAGCAACTACAACTGGATTGGCTAGCACTACCCCTGGTGTCTAAAGTCCCTGAACCACCTGCTCTAGAGTACGGGTGGTGGGAGTCTGAGCACCTCCCCCGGCCTAAGAAGTGGTTGATGCGGCCTGAACTAAAATCTCCTGAGCAAGGCTAGCGCATACACTCAATATCTAAGCCAAAGTCGCCGGAAGGCCTGGAATCACAATGGGCACGGCTGGTGCCTGAGCTGGTCCCACCGGCTCAACCACATCTGGTATCTCCTTCTAAGTTGGAGCAATTGGTGGCTCCAAATGTGGTGCTCTAGCTGTTGTACAAGCTGCACCTCGATCTCTACTAGGGCCCTGGCTCTCGCGGCCCTAGCTGGTGGTACTGGTGGTTTTTCGCCCGATCCGCTGGCATGTGGCCTCACCATCTATGAGAGAATATAATAGTAGAAGTTTTTTTTCGGAATCAATAAATCTGCACGACAAAAATATAAGAAAGTGAAGTTCCCTAACGGTTCAGTAGCCTCTCGAATATAAGTACAGATGTCATTGTACTGACCCCCAAGACTATACTAAACCTGCACATGACTCGAGACCTATGTAACTTAGGTTCTGAACCTGCACAGTACTAGGCAAACCGACAATCACAAATTAACTATTCATTTAAATTAAACATGATGTAATAGGGTTAACAGTGACAAATATCATAGATAACTGATAAGAACAACTGCGACTCAACTACAAGATCTCCCAAAATTCGAGTGTCACCGAGTCCATGAGCTACTACGTGTCAACACAGTCAGAACTCCTAATATATCTATTTAGAAAGATAGAACAGTTCTTAATAAACTGAAAAGAAGGAGAGTCGAGGTCTGCGGACGTCATAGCAACTACCTCAATAGTCTCCAAGAAGGTACTGCTCCAAGTCTCACAACCACTGGGTCCAAATGTACCTGGATCTGTACACGAAGTGTAGAGTGTAGTATGAGTACAACCGATACAATGTACTCAGTAAGTAGTCGGACTAACTTTGGACTGGAAGCAATGAAGAGCTTAGAAAGGTACAATCCAAATCAAGATAATAACAGTACATGTATAACAGGGAAGTGACGGAAATAACTCAAAGAAATCCCATAATCGATTCATACATAGTACAGAAATGTATACATGCTTTTAAGTTTAACAGTTTAAATTCAACACTAATAAAATATGCCAAGTATAACTAGAATGAGGAATATCCCTTCTCTATGCCTACATGTCAAATGTGCATGTCAAATGCAATGCATCACAGTGATAAATCCATGTAAACACTCTCTCTGAGTACTCAATCTCAATGCCTCCCACTCTTACTCATCATACTCAACCACTCAACACACTCAATCACTCAGCATTATACAGTACCTGCGCTCACTGCTGGTATGTCAGACTTCTGAGGGGCGGATTCTGCCCAAGCGTTACTATAAAGCCAATAAGGCCTGATGCAGCGTGTAGCCCGATCCAAAATAATAATAATAATAATAATAATAATAATAATAATAATAATAATA
>ML355783.1:0-22404 GCA_005239505.1 Nicotiana paniculata | reverse complement strand
ACGACACTCCAGTCAAAGCAGTTAAGCAAATCTTAAGAATTCCTTATTTAAGGTATTTATTCTTGAGTCAAAAATTGAGCCTAAGCGTCAAAACCAAAGTATTGACTATTCTCAAGGCATTAGCACGTTTCGAGATGTTGCTCCTATTAAGATCTTAACCATGTGATTTTTACTCCTAAAAATTAAAAACTAACTACACCCGGTTCAATTAAAAACCCTTGGAAAAGAACCGTGGTCCAAAGAAAAACCAAGGGGGAATTACTACACTACCTAAAACAAAAAAAAATCTTTTTGGTATTTTCTTTAGACTTCCTTCCTTCAAGGAAACTGTCTAGGAGATCCATCGTCAGGAAAAGTCCACATATTTCTAAAAAAAAAATTCAATTTTTGTTTTGTTTTGTTTTGTTCTACTTAAAAGAAAGACTTACTAACAAGAAAAACTAAAACTGCTAACAAGAATTACTTATTAACAAGAAAAACTACTAACAAGAAAGCACACTAAACACAACAAATATATACAACACCCCACACTTAAATCATGCAGTGTCCTTAGTGCATCACATATAGACAAAACAAGAAATAAAAGTAAGGTGTAAGAAACTTCCTGGTCCACTAGCGTCGACATCTTTTCCCTTGCTCTCGCTTTCATGCTCTTTTTAGCACATGCTTTAATCACTTTATGCCTCCACTTTGAGCTTATGAATTGAACCCTAATTTGTGATTCTTCTCTACGATCATGCTCATGGGGTGGTGGAACAAATCTGCCTGGCCCAATAAAACCATGTAATAATCTGCGTTTCTTGGCTTTTCGACGAAATGTATACTCCCTAATTTCTGGCAGGAAGAATTCAAGAATGTAGGCATCTCGTTCTTTGTCCCTCAGCTCATCAGGTGGTTCGGATAACTCTATTTGCATATCATTATCCAAACACAATGTGAACATCTGGTTGGAGTGTGTACCAACACCATCAACACTTATGACACTAGATTCAACCAAGTATGTATCATCGACGTCCTTGGTTAAATCTAGTATCTTTTCTGCCACATCAGCATCCTCCGATTTCAGTTCTAACCTGGGTGGTTCTTCACTAGATAGCTTGGTCGGCGGGTTCTCACTTTTCTCTAAATGTAATGAATCTAACTCGAGAGCCTGCTTCCATTACTCTTTTCCCTCAAGTGCTAACACCCAATCTGCTAGTTCTTCACCGTTCATATTATCCAGATTCATGAAACTTTCATCCAAAGGGTTCCCAACAGTCAGGCAAGCATCATCTTTTTCTGGTAGCACATTCAAAGCATCAAAAAAAGAGCAGTTGGCGAACTCACTAGGTCGCCTCATAGACTTCTGCACGTTGAAAGTGATTTCTTCATCGTTGAGCCTAATCTTAAGTTCTCCAGTCTCACAATCAATAAGAGCTCTACCTGTGGCCAAAAATGGCCTTCCCAAGATTATGGGAATTTCCTCATCTATCTTGCAGTCTAATATCACAAAATCAGCAGGAAATACAAACTTCCCCACTTGCACCAAGACATCATCCAGAATACTCGACGGTTTCTTCACCGTCCTATCAGCAAGTTGCAGCAACATGGAGGTGGGCCTGGCTCTACCAATCCCCAGTCTTTTATATATGGCCAGCGACATCAAATTAATGCTGGCCCCCAAGTCACATAGAGCTTTGGTGAAAGAGAAGTTTCCAATGGTACAAGGAATTGTAAAACTCCCTGGGTCAGACAACTTTTCAGCAATAGGATGTGTCACCACCGCACTACAAGTCTGAGTAAGGGTGACAGTAGCTAGATCTTGGAA
The DNA here is from genome assembly GCA_005239505.1 of Nicotiana paniculata. Taxonomy (NCBI): domain Eukaryota; kingdom Viridiplantae; phylum Streptophyta; class Magnoliopsida; order Solanales; family Solanaceae; genus Nicotiana; species Nicotiana paniculata. Next base: position 20,597 of record ML355783.1, on the reverse strand, counting down.
GTCAACTTTTCTGGACATCAATTCCTTCATAATTTTAGCATACCCAGGCATTTCTTTCAATGCATCAATCAATGGAAAATTTACCTGTATCTGCTTTAGCATGTCCAAGAACTTCTTGTACTGTTCATCATTTTGGTATTTAGCCAGCCTTTGCGGAGCTGGCAGTCTCTTTTTCCCAGTGATTTGGAACTTTTCTTTCTCAGCCACCACCTCCACTACCGGCTTCTGAGTCATCTCCACTTCTTTTTCAGGATCACTCTGTGCACTGGGTTCTTCTTCACTAGGTTGCACTGGTGCCTTGGTCAAGTTTGTCGAATCATCAAGTTCAATCGGCCTGGGTACCAATGTTTTGGTCTTCCTGCTTTCATGAGCTCTTTCCATTTCCAAATTTAATTCTCTGCCACTGCGAAGAGTCACTGCCATCAGCTGCCTCGGGACCCGGTCAATAGGATTCACCTGAGTATCTGCAGGTAAAGTTCCAGGAGGACGATTGTTCACTGCCCTAGATATCTGGCCCAACTGTACTTCAATATTTTTAATAGCTGCATCATGGGCATCTACTCTCTTACTGATTTTTGCATTTGACCCAATTACCTGCTGCATCATAGCTTCTAACCTGGCAAACTCATCTTCTTGCCTTCCTCTTTGTTGTTGCTGAGGAAGGCAGTATGATTGTTGCTGATTCTGATGATTATAACCTTGTGGCCTCTGATACGGTGCTGCATTACCTTGTGATCCCCTGACACCCATATTTCCACTGTTCTGCTGTTGGTGGGGTGGTCTATATGGTTGAACTTGCTGACCNGATGTGCATAAGCCCCCATTGGTTGTGTCAACAATGTGTACCTGCTGTTTTTGTCCCGATTCTTCCACTTTCTTAGTAAGTATACTCATTTGTGTTATCAAGGTGGCCACGTTCTCTGCCATGATATTAGATGGATCGAATGACACTGAATGAACTACAGGAGTAATGGGTGCATTCCTTGTTGTCCATCCTGAATTCTGTGCTATTTTATTAAGTAATATTTGACTCTCTCTCTACGTTTTGCTCAGGAATGCTCCACCAGCCGAAGCATCAAAATTTTCTTTCACAATATCAGCCAAACCCATGTAGAAACGTGCCCCAACATTTTCTCTGGANGGCTGCCTCTGTGTTTTGCAGATTGACAGGAAGTTTTTCAAGTGTTGTTGGGGGTCTTCAATGTATGACCCTGAGAATAGCCCTTTATTCTGCAATAAGTGCAGCATATTATTAGTAATCTGAAAGGACTCGGCCTGTATCTGAGGAATAGTATCACTGTGGCCAAATTCTCAGCTGTGGGTTGTGCCCAGTCATATAACGGAGCCTCTGCTCCTATTTGAGCGACTGGGTATACCACATCATCCCCATGATTGTTCCGGTTATGTGCATCTTCCATGTCTGTTTCAATTTGTTCAATTTTGTGGTTGATGTTTGCTTTTCCGGTTGGTCCGGTTTATGGCCCTGAAAACTTTCTCGGGGTTTGATAAGGCTTCAATTACTTCACCAGTCCTCGATGAGTTTCTAGGCATGCACCTGCAACACGTTAGCAAACGTTAAACTTTCAATGTAAAAACGAAATTTTAAAGAAAATTGACTATATTTCAGAATTTTGTATTTCTTCCAACTCAATTGATAATACCGTTAATTCCCCGGCAACGGCGCCAAAATTTGATCACGCTCAACTATGTCTAATAAAAGACTAAACGGGCGTTGCAAATATAATCCGGGGTATTATGCCCAGAGTCGATCCCACAGGGAATTTACGTATCAATCAAGTCTTTAGAATACGCAACTTTTACTCAATCAATTCTCTCAAGACTTTTTAATATAAATTGGTGATGTTTTACTAATTCTACTGACAATAATAATAACTAGCAATTACTAACAATGTGTTGTAAATAATGATGATAAAGGTCTAAGGTTATGGTTTCCCCCGTTGGTGAACTTACTTCTCGGATACTTCTTATAGCTTGATTAGTTGTCTCTATCAATCATGAACACTCTATCTACCATAAATCTCTCTCAAGTAATTATGATAATTTACTAGACGCACTCTCTCAAGTTACGCTAGCTAGATTGCATTACAGTTCACTTTAGATTGCACCCGAGGTATCGTTATCTCTAATCCAACCTCTAAACCCTCGGTTATGACTTTCATCTATACTGAGGGAGTGATGTTGTTAAAAAAACTACCTAAATATGCACTCTCTCTCAAGTAGATGCATAATAAATAGGAACAGTTAATTGAGGGATCTTTCAATCAACTACAACAAGAACGTAGTTGAACAAATAGAGATTAATCAACCAAAATATATTAATATCACAACAAAATCATCCCCAACGGGTTCTACCAAAACCCTAGATTAAAGAATTTAGCTAGACATGTTCATAAGAATCAAACCCAAAATAAATTGCATAATTGAACTACAAAGTAATGAATAAAAGATGTAGAAATCAATGTTTTTTCACTTCAATGGTTTTCTCTCCTCTAATCCTTCGAATGCCTTCCGAATACCTTAAGTTGTGTTTTTAGGGACTATTTATATGTTTAGTACAAACCCTAAACGTGTAGGAGACTTCTATTTCAACCGGGAAACACTTAAACTCGTCAAAACTCGGAATTGACCGAACCTGGGACCCCGGGCGTTTGGGCTCAAACGCCCCCCCTAAGGCCAAGGCAGGCCTGGTGTTTGGGCCCTAACGCCCCTCTAACGCCAGGGGATTCCTGGCTTTAGGGGACAAACTCCCCCTTAACGCCAGGGGCTGCCTGGCTTTAGGGGCAAACGCCCGACTATCGCCCGGGTGTTTCCTCTTCGACCCTTAAGCGTATTTTTGACGTATTTGCATCCCTTTAGATCCGTTTCCATCTCCAATTCACCTACACATGAAATAAACTCCATTAAGAACATAAAAAGTATATTTTTATCATTAATGCACATAAAATGTAAGGCATATAACATGTTAAACTATGAATTCTAGCCTCGCATCAGTTCCTCACAGGACTTTTCTTTGACAAACTCATGAACCGGGGATTCAAATAAGACTAGGGTCCCTTCATCTCCTAGGAATAAAGGTTCTTCCCCCTGAGGCTCAGGAAGGGAAGAAGCTCCATCAGAGGTAAGACTCTCAAAAGCAATGGCCATTATGTTCTCAGCCGCTTCTTTTTCAGGTGACTCCAGGGGAACTGTGGAGTCAAGGAGACAGGAATTGAGATATTGGTAAGGGTCATCCTCAGAAGCTTCAGAGGTTTGAGGAAGGTTATGTGTTGGGGCTTCTTTTGGTGTGGCAGACAGGGTGGGGTTTAGAGAAGAAGAAGCATCGGTAGGTAAGGGGGAGAAAGCATGTGCATGGATGATGACTTCTAGGAGAGAGAAGGACGGAACCTCCACCGGAACAGGGTTGGAGTCAGTGATGGGAGAGAGAGATGGTGAGTTCTCACTCGCCATTTTTGTGAATATAGAGAGATTTACAGTGTAGAGAGGAGTGTGATTTGCAGAGACTAGAGAAGAGGAGGCTTGATAAAAGGGAGGTGCAATGATGAGGGGAAAGAGGAACGGGTTCAAAAAAAATGGCGGTAGGTGTTTTTCTGGGAAGAGAAAACTTGCAGAAGGAGTTAAAGGATTTGAGAGATGGACGTGATGGACATAGACACTGAAAAGTCAGATGATGTGGCAGCAGTAACTAATTTTTGTTACTTTTTGAGAGAGACATAGAAAACACATAACTGCTGACTTGTGGTTCAGGAACCAGGTCCTATACTGTTTTTTGTTGTTTTTTTTTTGTAAACATTTTGCAGCTTCCTTCTGTTCCACAGAGCCGTACCTTTAATTTCTGTAATCACCATGCGTGTCTACCTGCAAAGGTATTTATTTGAGTTAGGCTTAGTCAGAAAACACTTTAGCTTATTGTACCTGAGAGTGACTCTCATAGCCAAAGCTAAGGAACGAGGTCCTCAGTTAGGTCGAAGCAATCCTAGTACCATTCTATTTTTCTCAAAGTGCTCTATGCTCAGTGCTTTGGTAATGTTGTCGACAATTTGATCTTCAGTGCAGCAAAACTTCATGCAGATGTTCCCTTTTTCAACATTGTCTCGGAGGAAATGATGTCTCACATCAATATTCTTGGTTCTTTTGTGTTGAACCGGGTTATTTTCCATGTTGAGGGCGCTGGTGTTATCACATAGGAGTGGCATACTATCAATGTATACCCCAAAATCCTCCAATTGTTGTTTGATCCACAGCAACTGAGCACAGCAAGATGCGGCTGCAACATATTCTGCTTCAGCTATGGAGAGAGCCACAGAGTTTTGCTTTCTTGTCCCCCATGAGATTAGGCAAGACCCAAGGAAATGAGCCATTCCTGAGGTGTTTTTCCTGTCCACCAGATAACCTGCATAATCAGCGTTAGCATAACCAACAAGATTGAAATTGTCACCTGAGGGATAGTACAGAACCAGGTTCTGTGTGCCTTTGAGATAGCGTAGGATTCTTTTGGCAGCCTTTAGGTGAGACTCCTTAGGATTAGATTGAAACCTAGCACATAGCCCCACACTAAACATGATATATGGCGTACTTTCAGTGAGGTAGAATATAGAGCCAATGATTCCCCTGTACATTGTTTGGTTTATAGGATATCCAGAGTCATCCATGTCAAGCTTGGTTGCAACTGCAATGGGGGTGTCGATCATTTTTGATTCCTCCATGTCAAATATTTTCAGCAACTCCTTGATGTATTTCTGCTGACTAATACAGGTTCCCTTTGTGGACTGCTTTACTTGAAGACCCAAAAAGAAGTTCAGTTCCCCAAAATCATACTCATCTCGAACTCACTGCTCATGAGTTTGGCGAATTTCTTGCACAGTGAGTCTGTTGTAGCCCCAAATATAATGTCATCCACATACACCTGAACAATGAGCAGGTTCCTTCCCCGTTTCTTCAGGAACAGTGTGTTGTCAATCTTTCCTCGAGTGAACCCATTGTCCATCAGAAACTTTGATAGTCTCTCGTACCAAGCTCTGGGAGCTTGCTTCAGGCCATACAGAGCTTTGTATAATTTGAACACATACTCTGGGTGTGTATGACTTTCAAATCCTGGAGGTTGCTTGACATATAGCTCTTCTTTGAGGAAGCCATTCAAAAAGGCACTCTTCACATCCATTTGAAACAGGGTGAATTCCATATGAGATGCAAAAACAATAAGAATCCGGATGGATTCCATGTGAGCAACAGGAGCAAACGTCTCATCATAATCAATCCCTTCTTCCTGAACACCCACCTGGTTCCTATGATGGTTCTATCTGAGGGTCGAGGTACCAGGTGCCACACCATGTTTCTCTCAAACTGGTGCAGCTCCTCTTGCATAGCAACGATCCAGTCTGCTTCCTTTAGAGCTTCCTTGATGTTATTTGGTTCTATTTGGGATAGGAAGGCTGAAAAGGCTAGAGAGTTTCTGGTTTTGGATCTAGTTTGAACTCATGAATCAATGGGAGTAATTATGTTATCAAGGGGATGAGAGCTTTTGTGTTTCCAATTCGGAACTTGGATTTGGTTAGTGGAGGAACTTGGTACATCCGAGGGATTTCCCTGCATTCCTTGTTCTGCAACCTGTGGAGTACCTTGCACGGCATCTCCAACTCTTTATTCACCTTCAGTAGTGGTAATTGAGGTACCAGGTTCCTCATGTGTATTTGAGGAAGTGGTTGCACTGCCTTCACTTATTTCCCTCATCTGGCTCATCATGTCAGCTTTCCCATTTGATACATCCGATATTTCTCCAGGAAACAAATGTGGTTCATTGTCTTGATCATCAATATTTCTATCCTTGTTTTGGGTAGGTGTCTCATTGAATAACACGTGAATGCTCTCTTCTACACATTGGGTTCTCTTGTTGTATACTTTGTAGGCTTTGCTTTGAGAGGAGTATCCCAAGAAGATTCCTTCATCACTTTTTGCATCAAACTTTCCAAGTTGATATTTCCCATTGTTCAGGACATAACATTTGCATCCAAAAGCTCTTAGATGAGTTATCTTTGGATTTCTTCCATTGAGCAGCTCATAGGGGGTTTTGTTTAGGAGGGACCTGATCATGCACTTGTTCACCAAATAACACGCAGTGTTGATTGCCTCAACCCAAAAAATTTTTGCAATCCCACTGTCAATAAGCATTGTTCGTGCCATGTCTTCCAGAGTTCTGTTTTTCCTTTCGACCACACCATTTTGCTGAGGAGTCCTTGGAGCTGAGAAATTGTGAGTGATTCCATTCTCATTGCAAAAATCATCAAATTTTGCATTATCAAATTCTGTCCCATGGTCGGATCTGATGCAGGCTACTTTCAACTCCATCTTCACTTGGAGTTTCTTGACAAATGCCATAAATACTTCTAAGGTTTCATCTTTTTCTCTTAGAAATAATGTCCAAGTGAATCTTGAGTAGTCATCCACAATCACGAAAATATACTTCTTTCCACCCCTGCTTGGAATCCTTATTGGACCACACAGATCCATGTGAAGCAGTTCCAGAGGTTTTGATGTGCTAACATCCTTCTTTGGCTTGAAAGATGATTTCACATGTTTTCCTCTGGCACATGCATCACACACTCTCTGTTCCTTGAACTTTGAGTTAGGCAGACCGCAAACCAGGTAATTCTGTCTGAGTTTATTCAACAAAGAGAAGCTTGCATGACCCAGTATTCTATGCCATAATTCCGCATCATCATCAACTGCCTTTAAGTAGTTTACCTCACCAGCTTCCAATGATTCAAGGTTATCAACGTAGATGTTCTTGTGTCGCTTGGCAATCAACACTACTTCACCAGTTACTAGGCTAGTAGTTGTACATACTTTGGATAAGAATCCAACTTTGTTTCCTTTATCGCAGATTTGTGAGACACTCAAGAGACTATACTTCAAACCGTCCACATAGTACACATTCTCAATTGAGTGCTCAAGAGATCTGCCAACCCTTCCAACACCGAGAATGTACCCCCTTTTGCCATTTCCAAAGGATACATCTACTCCTTGCAAGGCTTTCAATGAGAGAAAATCCGTGGTATTTCCTGTCATGTGCTTTGAGCATCCACTGTCCATAATCCATTGCAACCTGTTTCTCTCACTGGTCCCTGCACATAAAGATTAAGGGTTAAACTTAGGAACCCAAACAAGTTTGGGTCCTTTGTAGTTAGGAAACGGATGAATAAGAGCTCTCCTAGTCCAAGCATGCAAGAATATGTTTTTCTTCGAGGGACCTGGTCCCCATGGTTGAGTCACTCTGTCAGCAAACACTTTGTTCTTCTGAAAAGATTTAGCTCTGACAGGGCAACTTTCTTTAAAGTGCCCATTGTTCCCACAGTGGGTACAGAGCCAGTTGTGTGGGACATTGACATACTTGTTGTGAGGGTTGTAAGGAATTTTCTCCTTTTGGAACCCGACCCCTTGCCTGTTTCCACTGTTGTTCAAGTACATGGAAGTGACAACATCTGTGGACCAGGTCCATTTTAGTGATTTATCAAGATCCATTTTTAGTTTAATCATTTCAGCTTGAAGTTGCTTGTTTTTCTTAAGTTCACAGCACAGGCTTGTTTTTCCCTATGTTCTAGTTTGAGTTCCTCAATTGATTCCTCTAGGTCAGTGATCACTACTAAATTATCATCTCTTTCTTTTTCAACAACACTTATTTTCTCAGCTAAAGTATTCTTCTCAGTGTTCAGGTTCTCCGTTGTTTCCTTAAGGTCTACTACCACTACAGTTAGATCATCTCTCTCATCTTATGCACTATTTTTTCTTTCACCTAGTGATTCCTTTTCTTTCTCAAAATTGCTTATGGTATCTTTAGGTTCACAACAACCACCATCAAGTCATCTCTCTCATTTTCTACATTGTTTAGTCTACAAGTTAGAAATTCTTTTTCTTTTTCAAGCTCACTTATGGTTTCTTTTAAATCTACCACACAAACAACTAGATCATCTGTAGTTTGTTCAGTTTCTCCTAGCTATATGGTCAATGAATCTTTATCATCAACTAGGTTGTAGTAAGCATCAATAAGAATATTTGCTAAGGACATTAATTTTTTTTGAGGAGTAGGATTTCAGATTTCTCTGAACATCCCTGAAATTTACCTCATCGGTTTCACCTTCTTCATCATCATTAGACTGTGCCATTAGCGCGAACAGTGAATCATACTCCTTCACCTCATTCTCTACTGCCATCATGGAACTGTTGCCTGCTTCTGGTTCCTCTTCTGATTCACTAGAGGAATATCCCAAGGCAGCAAGAGCTTGCTTCACAACATTATCAGCAACACTCTTCCGGCTGAATCGTTTGTCGGGAACCTGGTTCCTCTTGGCTGTTTTGTCAGCGTTGTGCTTGTAGGGCTCCTGCTTCAAAAATGGACAGTCTTTGATGAAGTGTCCAGGTTTTCCACACTTGTGGCAGAGATCATAGTTCCTTGACTTGCTTGAACTACCCCTTCTTGGTATACCCTCATTCCTTCTAACCATCTTTCGAAATCTCTTAGTAAGATAAGCCATGTCACCATCTTCTTCACTTGAATCTTTTTCTTCGGCTTTTAGAACCAGGTTCTTTTCCCTTTTCGCTTCTCTTCTCTCACTGTCTTTTTTCTTCTTCAACTCATATGTCTTTAGATTCCCAACCAACTCATCCATTGTTAAAGTTTGTAAGTCTTTTGCTTCAGTAATGGCATTCACTTTGCTTTCCCAAGAACTAGGTAGGACACTTAGAATCCAGTTTGTTTCTGGGAATTATCTCACCTAGAGAGTGAAGCTCATTTATGATGGATGTGAATTTAGTATGCATGTCTTGTATAGACTCATCATCCTTCATTCGGAACAGATCTTACTCAGTTGTAAGCATGTCAATCTTGGACTGCTTGATCTGAGTTGTTCTTTCATGAGCAGTTTGTAAAGCCTCCCATATCTCCTTTGCTGATTGGCAGGCTGAGATTCTGTTGTACTCATCAGGTCATATACCGCATACCAAGATTTTCTTGGCACGAAATTTCTTCTCAATAGCCTTCCTATCAACTTCACTGTATTCTTTCCTTGTTTTAGGCACCAATGGCCCATCTTCTTCAACCTTCTTCATAGGGACGTGTGGACCGTCACAAATGACATCCCATAGTTCTGAATCTTCAACCATTATAAAGTCGTGCATACGAGTTTTCCACCACCCGTAATAATGACCATTGAATCTAGGAGGTCAATATGTTGACTGCCATTCTTCAAAGTTTGGTGGAGCAACCATTACAGATCCTTTCTAGGTGTTAACCTTTTAGAAAGAACCTGCTCTAATATCAATTTATAGTTTCTAGGACTCCACAAACTGTAAAGACATGTTCCTTTACCAGTTCCCTCAGAGTTATCGATATAGACAGTAAGTAAAAGAGGCACAAGATTTTACGTGGAAAAATCCCAACTTAAGGGGACAAAAACCACGACCTACACTGGTAGGATTTCAACTTCACTAACTTGTAATCTAAAATATTACAAGCCACTTTGTAATGACTCTCTTACAAAGACTTTGAACCACTAACTTGTAATACACTTATTACAAGCCACTTTGTTACACACTAGTAACAAAGACTTCAATTTATGACTACACTAGTCACAACACAAACACTGATGGTTTATGGTTTTAGGATTCCTAATACAAGGCTTCTAAGAAATAAAGATAGGATACAATATAAAGAAAAACACAATATTAGAACTTAACTAATGGACGCCTAAGACACGTAGTGAATCTGGTCCGCTTTAGTGGAGTTGTCTTCTTGTTCTTGACACACTTGAGCCTTCTATGCTGGGAAAGATCTTCAATGCTTAGAAGAATGTTAGTAAATGCTCAAGTGAATGTCTTGTTTGTCTTCAAACAAGATGTTATATCCCTAGGACATCCCAAGAATGATGACCATGCTTAGTTGGTACAATCTTCAATCAATGGGAAGTGACTGCTTCACTGTTACTGCACTGTAGCGTGTACAGTTGCAGGCAGTCACTTTTCTGTCATAGTTTTCCAGCTGTAGGGTTGACATGTACTCCCGTCAGTGAGAATGTTACGGGATCAGGTCCCTAATTTGTTTCCTGTGAGTTCAGATGCACATTGCCCATATTTCTTGAGTTTATGCTGACTGATTGTGCTGGTTACGCATCAGGTCCTTTATCTGGTTCTTTACATAAAAGTTTGTTAGATCATCAAAACAGAATACTAACCCATCAGATATCATTTGAATTCGATCATAATGCGATGCCCTTCGGGTTAAAAAGCGCGAGAACCATATATCAACGCCTATTTAATAAGATGCTCGAGCGTCAAATAAGCAAGTTTATGGATGTTTTCATCGATAACATGCTAATTAAGTCTCTGCGCGTTGAGGACCATTTGAATCATTTGCAGGTTTAGAAGGCATAACATGAAGCTCAAACCCTAAGAGTGCACCTCCATAGCCGGTTCGGGCAAATTTTTAGGCTTCATGGTATTGAACCGGGGAATCGAGATCAATCCCGACAAAATCAAGGCCTTCGAGAAAATAAGAGAAAAAGAAGTCATTGACTTCATTCGGGACCACATCATATGCCGATTCGAGATCCCCTCTGAGATCACATGTGATAATGGGAAGCAGTTCATTGGCAGCAAGGTGACGAAATTCCTCGAAGATCATAAAATCAAAAGAATCTTTTCGACGCCTTACCATATGAGTGCAAATGGTCAAGTCGAGTCCACAAACAAGACCATCATTCAAAACTTGAAGAAGAGGCTAGAAAATGTGAAGGGAAAATGGAGAGAAGTGTTGCCCGAAGTACTATGGGCATAACGGACAACTTTGAAGTCAAGTGTAGGAGAGACCCCATTCTTTTTGGTATACGGGTCCGAGGCTTTGATACCGGTCGAGGTCGGGGAACCAAGCGCCATATTTCAACATGACATAGAGGACTCGAACAACGAGGCCATGTGACTACTACCCTCGAGCTACTAGATGAAAAGCGAGAGGCCACATTGGTCCGAATGGCCGCCCAAAAACAAAGGATCGAAAGGTACTATAACAGGAGAACAAACCTCCGATACTTTAGAGTTGGGGACTTAGTCATAAGGGAAGTCACTCTCAACACTCGAAACCCAAATGAAGGGAAGCAAGGCCCTAGTTGGGAAGGACCGTACCGCGTCCTCGGAGTAGTAGGAAAAGGGTCCTACAAACTTGGCACCATGGAAGGCGAACAATTACCAAGCAATTGGAACATATCAATGCTCAAACGCTATTATTGCTAAGGTATAACCTTCTCCCTTTTCATTTATGTTTCGTACTAACTTATTGAAGTTGTTCGATCGAGAAGAGTCGAAGAAACCTTCAGCTCAAAGACCTTGGGTTTTAAAGCATGCGTCGCACTCTTTTTCCCTTAGATCGGGTTTTATCCCAAATGGGTTTTATCGGCGAGGTTTTTACCGAGGCAACACCATTATGCTGCCTAAGGAAATATCAACAAGTATTCAAGGCTTCTTTTTTCAATCAACCTCGAATACTAGGGGGCATCACCCTCTGAGGTTACTATTTCGAAAAAATCAAAATATGCCTAAGAGGGACTCGATAGGAGAATGCTGCAAAGGTCAGCCGGTCAAACGAACTGTGTCCGTGTAAAATAGTCGAGTCCCCGATGGCAAAAACATGTACGCATGTATCAAGTATTCGAAGAAGCATTCTTATTTATCAAAACACTTTGTTCCTCGAAGAATTTTACTATTTTCACATGAAAACGGATCAGGAACAAATACCCCCGAACTCTCGGGGATCGTTATTGTCAGACAACTTATCGAGTCATCAAAGACTCAAACTCGAAAGACCTCAACTAGGCATACACAAACTTGTAAGACATAAACGAGGCATACTCAAACTTATAAGACCTCAATGAGGCAACATCGAAAGACCTCAATGATGCAACATCGAATATATAGGACCTCAATGAGGCAACATCGAATCTATAAGACCTCAATAAGGAAACATCGAATCTATAAGACCTCAATGAGGCAACATCAAACTTGTAAGACCTCAACGAGGCATACTCAAATTTATAAGACCTTAAAAAAGACATAACCCCAATATTAAGGCCAATGTTGTATATATTCGAACTTGTAAGACCCCTAAAAAGGCATACCCTCGATATAGAGGCCGAGGTCATCTCACCCGGGGACTAAAAGACTACGATCATACTAAAAGGCTACGATCGAATTAGCGTGACTCGGAGATGTCCGACTTCTGCCATAAAACCAAAGGCCTTCAACCACTTCAAAAAAACCGGTTAATCAGGCTACCCTCGACATAAGCAAAGGAGCTTCGATAATATCAGCTCCGAACAATGAATAGGCTTCGAAAAAATCAGCCTTCAACATACAAGCTTCGAAAAATCAGCCTCCGAAAGAACCTCACGAGGTACTCAATTATCGTCACATATCGACTTATAATCGAGGTTCCTATTTGAGCCGTCGAAGAGTCGGACGAACATAAAACATGCCAAGGCATGACAAAACTTTAAAAGTCTTTAGCCAGGATGGGGAAAACTATAGCCATATTAGAGGTCGAATTGACCCAACCTAAATAGCCTAAGGGCCAATACGTAAGAGCCTAAGGGCCGATCCAAAGATCCTTAGGGCCGAATTAAAAAGCCTAAGGGCCATTGTTCTAAAGCCGAAGTATCGATATCTAAAAAACTCAAAGGTCACCGCACTATGTTCGAGTCTTCATCTGAGCTCAGGCTCAAAGGCTCCAAAACTTAATCTTAGCTCAAATATTAGACCTCAAGAGGTCTCGTGTTATCGATTATTCATCAAGAACGAAAACCTAAGGGTTTCGTATTATAAATCCAGCACATCAGATTGGTTATCGACAAGCATCAAAATATATTCCAAAAAAGCAAAGGAAAGAGAGGAAGTAACGAAAAAGCGAATATTCTTCCATATATAATAAGGGTTCGCAAAACATATTCACAAAGATCCCTTACACAAAAAAGAAATAAATAGAAGCCTAATCTACCCGCAGGGTCACTTGACCGAATGGAGTCCCTTCAGGAGTAGTGCCTTCGACGGTTTGACCCTCGAGCTCCTAGTCATCAACTGCTTCTTCCTCCTCGGGGACTTCTGCTTCATCTTCCTCAAACACTCTCCGAGCCACTGGTTGAAGCCTCATCAGAAGTAAACAATGCCGCCGATTCTTCCTCTATAGCCTTCACTCTTTCGATCTCAGCAGAAAGGTCGAAGCCTCTTGCATGTGCTTCCTCGAGAGCCTGTCTCCGAGATCCCAATCGAGCATGATCGAAGGCTCGAGTCAACTTGAGCTCAATCTCTTCAGATATCTTCCTGGCTCGAGTGCGTCGGCTTCAGACTTGGTCGTGGATAGCGCAGCGGACGATTCAGCATGGAGATCCTTATACTTAGTGCTTTCTACCCTTGCATCTTGAAGTTGACACTCAGCCAAGGAAAACTTATCTCGGAGAGTATCTCTCTCAGAGGCTACCTCATCCATGCGTCGCTTGAGTCTGAGGATCTCAGTATCCCTGACTCTAAGCCCCTCCCGCATCAGGTCATTTTTCTACTTAAGCTGCAAGAATCAAGTTAAGGCATTGAATGCTAAAGTTGAACAAGCACAAAAATAAACATATGAGAACTATATTACCTGGTAATCGAGATCGTCCCGTTCTCGAGATATTTTCCTCCAAACATGCTCGAAGGTCGTGCAGTTCCTCCTCCTTTTTGGCAAAAAGAGATCTGAACTCATCCGCCTCCGATGAGAACCTCCTACACTCTTCATCGTAATGGGCCAACCCAGCTTGTGAATTAGAAAAAGGCCTGATTGTAAAGCATTATGGCCTAAAAACACAAAGGAAAAAAATCAGAAAAACAAGGACCAAAATTCGAAACACGTTTTTGGAGTCAAAAGACTACCTGTTTATTGAGCTTCTCGGCTTCTTAAAAAACGAATGAGGCGTTAAGTTCAGGGCCTTCCTCCACCCTGGTAAAATATCCCTCGAACACGTCATTCTCTCCGTGGGAAGCCCCTCACATCGGGAGTTTCCATATTTTGGGCACCCCGTACCAGCCTTAGATAAAATGACGGGCCCGGCGGTGCTTCAAAACTGGGCCCCCCGAGTTCACTACCGGGTGCCCCTTGGATCGGGGCATGTTTTGGCCGCTGGTCGGCTCAGGGACTTTATTTGACCCACCCTCGAGAATTTCTTCAGCTCGAGGTGGGGCAGCATCGACGACTTTTGGTTCATAAGCCGTCGGCTCTACAACCGTCGGCTCAGCAGGCTTCAAAAAGGTCACGCTTCATCTTCCCCTAAGTAATAGCGGGCAGTCATCTTTCTCTTCTCCCTCAACCCGAAGACTATCTACCACTTCCGAAGTTAAGGCCGCTGAATCAACCTTAGGCGTTTGAACTTTAGCCTTCTTCTGGTTCGCGGACTCAGTCGGTTATTTGTTCTTTCTCTTCTTCTCCTTAACGGGTTTTGGGGTATCTGCTTCCCCAGGCAAAGTTTCCCTCATCAAAACGGCCTCTCCTAGGCCTACACGAGCGCAAAAGGATAAACGCAAGGGGTGAGAATTCTATCGAGAGGTATCCTCTCAAAAGAGTTCAAAATATGGAAAAAATGAAGCTCACCATGGTTTTTAGCCTCCCATCGAGTCTTGGCCAGGTCATGCCACACACGCTTGGTATACGGGCAGGTCAAATCAAGTAGTCGGACCCAGCTCGGGAGATCCCTGACCGCATCGGGATACCACTCGGCAGATGTATCATCGGAGGGATTTAGTTCAAAAGAAAGAAAAAATATTTAATTGACGAAATATGTTCACTTACGATTCGTATTCCATTCCTCGGGGAATGGCATCCTTTCAGCAGGGATCAGGTCCGAGGGCCTAACTCGGACAAAACGGCTCATCCACCCTCTGTCCTTATCCTCGTCGATGCTGGCAAAGAGGACCTTCGAAGCCCGATGTTGTAGCTTAATCAGGCCGCCTCGATAAATTCCTGGGCTATACATTCTAATCAGATGGTCGAGGGTAAAAGGCATCCCCTCGACCATGTTCGAAAAGTACCTAATCAGGTAAACGATGCGCCATAATGATGGATAGATTTGGATAGTCTTGGAGAAGGTATAAGGGCGGCCAATCGCCGTTTTCGATTTATTAGCTCTTCGAGAATCGTGCAGGTGTGACTTTTGCACGTCCTTTCTATCACACCAACCACTGACCTCACATGACTGACGTCGTCACACAAGGCATCGAAGGATCGAAGAATTCAAATCGTTTCTCATCATTTCATTCTAAGAAACGCGGGGACTATCTGTATACGGCCAAAATTGGGGAAGTCCGATTTTAGGGCCTCTATGGCATTCCAAGTCCGGTCTCGAGAGGCTCGAAGCAGAGTCCAAAGTTCGACCCCAAGGTGCATCCCTCGAGAGGGTTTATTCGTCTGGAAATGCGGGAAAATTTTCAAGGACACGTGGTTAGAACTGATAAAGTCTGCAAGAAATAGTACAAGTCCGTACTGAGTCGTGGTACAACTGCACCAATAGTATTTTTTTGTCATAATTAGGGATGTACTATGTTGGGATTCTCCCCTCCTATATAAAGGGGATCCCTATCATTTTGTAAAGGGACACATTCACTGCAATAGAATATTCTCTACTTTTTTTGTGCCCAACACTGTCTCTTAGCTTTATTGCTCCTTGTTTATTGTTCTTCATTTATTGTCTTTCATTTGTTGTTATTATTCGACCTCGAGGCCCCGTTTCCAGTAAGCTCGAGGCCCTAGCCTTGCGACAACTTTGGTTTGCTTGTCTCATTTTCTTTGCTTACATTCATTGCTTCTTAATTATTAACTAGTATTGGAATAAATCACGTATTTTTAAAACTACAAATCAAATATAATTGTTGAAACCATTTTCAAGGTAAACAGTATAATCCATCATTAACAATTTTCTAAATTTGTATAAATTCATAACCAACTCAATTTACTTTAATTTGGTTATCATATATTGAAAAGAAATTGTTCCGAGCTTTCGGCTTTCTACTATACAGCTAAAAAATATTCGATTAAAGATAAATTCACGAGAAAGTGATAGTGTTCTAGGATCTAAGCCATCATCTAAAAATTAGATAGATGTAATAAATAAGTATTTTTGTGGCTATAATAATCACAAAATTGTGAAAAAGTCCACACAAAAGACTACTAATGGCGACTAAAGGGCACACAATGATGATAGTCTCGGAATTTCACTTTCTCCAATTCCAAGCATTGTGGATAGCGGAAGGAGCAGTAAAGAAGTATGTATCACATTAAAACAAGAAAACAAAAAACGTTGGGAAAAGATATATATATATATATATATATATATATATATATATATATATATGAAACATTTTATCCCTTCTAAATTTAACGAAGATTCGAAGATTGTGGTGAGATAGACAAAATATCTCTTTATTTTTAATCAGTAGTTTCGTTCTCGGGGAAAATATAAAAAATTTCTGATAAAGACATTTCCCCATTTTAATGAGCTTTACACGACACGATTCGAGATTAGTGGGAGCTCCTAGCGCGACACCGGGTGGGAGCGAAAAATGAGTACATTTCAATATTTAATGAGGCCGCCATTATTAGTAGTTACGGCCTCCTGGAATGGGATAAGTTGAAAATTCTAAGGCATTTCAAAATTCCAACTGATGATCATTATCAGAGTCAGACGTACAAACTGACACCCAAGCCTTGAGATGCTATTTGCTCACTTTTCCAAAAATACTTATCATAATTATCAATATACTATATTAATCCCGATAATGCATCTCGAAGAGAAGAAAATTATATGAAAATCTGTGTTTTTCACCATTAAAAGGAGTTAAAAAAAGAAGAAGAGCAAGGAGAGTGCGTATACTAATTAGTTATTTTGTTACATCATAAGTTAATTGTCAACTGTAGCAATTCATAAAAAAATTTATTTTTTTATTTTTTTAGTTACCTGCAATAACAGATGCTCCTAACAGTTTATAACAAACGCGATCAGTATGTTAAATTACACCGCTAGCTAATATAAAATTAGTTACCAGTGTTGCTAACTGTTTATAACAAATACAATCTGATAACTCGAAAATAAAACAAAAAAATATTAATACTTTTTAAATTATATTAATAGCATAATTTTTTTTGTTATAACGTCGATGCTTATAACTTAACGGATAATCCAAGACTCCATTTTCAATTTTCATGACTATACCAGCATAGGGTGCTCAATAGCTTTCAACTTGAAATTTTTAAATGCTCGGAATCTACAATACTATTTGGTCATGTAATAGAGCTAAGATTAACAAATGTATCAAGACTCAAGTGATTCGCTGAGGTGACGAGACCTTGAAGCTGCTAATTTAAATGTTAGTAGCGAAACGTTTTGTTAATCAGGGAAGACTTTTGTTACCAAGACATGAAGATATTATAAGTGAGAAAGTTAATATGAGTAATGAAAATCCTGTCAGTGAAATATTTTGCTTTGATTTTTGCCAAAAGGTGGGGAGAGCTAGTTTTCTCTTTTGGCATTTGATTAAAGTTTAACTTCTATAAATTATAAGTTAAATATTTTGGATTATAATTTGATATTAATTACTAGTAACGTTTCTTGCGGTCAAAGCGATCGAATACTCCTACATGCATGCAACGGCTACCGTACGGCTTGCATGTGAAAAAACATTGACAATTTTAATTTTCTCAATATAAGGGTCAAGCACGCATGATTATATATGATCCATTAATTGGATCACCAGAAAACAAATTATAATAATAAATCCTCCTCCCTCCGTTATATTACCTTCCAGAGGCGGGAATCATGATTTGAAGTGAATCTCTGTAATAATCTTAAGTTAATATGCAATAATAATTAGGTTCACAAATAAATATTTAGTAAATTTTTTTATATATAATTTTGACAAAAAATGTTAAATTTACGTGAATCCGTCTACTACTTGGTAGGTCCGCTTCTGAGTCCTGTGTATATAATTAGAAATTAGGTTGTTTTGAAGATATCGATCGAAAATATATCTATGTCAACATAACTTACCTGCAACATGAAATTAGAACATAAAAAAACCATCTTTTATATGATACATTGGATCACGAGAAACAAACTAACAAATCCCCCTTCGATCCCTCCTTTAGATTGACATATAATATTTCTGTTTTTCTATAAAATACACTAGCAACTTGAAAATTTATGTTTTATCGTCAATGTATTTTTTCACATTATCAGATCAACCAAAAAATATTTATAGATAATTTTTCTTAAAAATGTAAAATTTGTAATCTTGAAAATAAAATAAATTAATCTGCAAATAATCTTGAAAATAAAATAAATTATTTGTCAATTTTTTTAATAAACCTTTAACGCAATATATATATATAACTTAAACTCATGCACTACTATATGTTTTCATTATTATTTTTTTGCTATCTTTCCTTCCACGTGAAATCACGTGCACTCCTCTCAGAATTCAGATTAGATATTTATTATCTCATTGGTTAAATTTTCTTAATGAAAAGCCACGCAGAGCACAGGGCAATTATTTAAGCAATAGTCATGATCTCTGCGGAATTACAAGAGTCAGTAGGCAGAATTAAAGATAATAGTAAACTAATAATGATGACGATGATGCTAATTACTGTGATTATAATTAATACTGTATTATAAGTTTTAATTAATACTCCATTTGATAAGAGAATCTTTTTGAGTATTCACATCGAACGAATAATTATGCCTCCTTGGAGTCCAACATGTCTAGAAAATGGGAGCCAACAACTAACAACCTCTTGATAATTTATACTACTTTCGATTTATTTTAATTAATTTTTTATTTATTTTCACACATATTAAAGAATATATCTTTTAACATTTAATAATAAAAATGACCATATTAATCTTCACTATCTCTTTAATTTGTTCATTAAAAATATAAATAGATACTTCGAGACACTTTACTCCAAGGACAATTTTGAAGAAAAAAAAGTTAACTCCTTGATATCTGAAAAAGTCAAATATTATGGAGCACAAAAAAAGGCCAAAAAATTAATTAAAGTGGACCGGAGGAAAAAGTGATTATTTTTGACAACTGCTAATTGATTTTAATTCATAACTAATCAATGTATTACTTTAGATTTAAAAAGAACTAAGGTTCAGAATACAAAGGCAAATCTTCTAATTTTTTTAAACTCAAATTGGACATTATTATGAAAAGGCTGTCCTTAAAGAAAATATTGTCTAATAATAACAATATCATATAAAGTAAAATAAAAAGATAATTAATTTTAATAATTTAAATAATTAATATAACATGTGATGCGCAAGCAAGCGCAACCAAAACAAATATGTAACAGATATGTTCTATTTATTATATTTCTCTTTCTTAATATGATAATCCCAATTCTTCATTTATACCACACCTTATCTTTACCTATATTGATATTGACCAAAAGATTGAAGTTATATACACATATAATGTAATGAATATTTTCATCAATATAATTTAACCTATTGTATATAGTAGGTTAGTTATTATTTAATCTAGGTTATCAATCATCTAATTATGATATTTAAGCCCCTTTAATTACGTAAATAATGAACTATTTATTACCATCTTATCATTTTTTATACGTCGTGATTTTACTAGTTCTAGCTAAAAGGTTAATTTTATTTTGTTATTTTGCCTCGTTTCTCAGTATTATAAAATATAATAGACTGATCGCCTCATTAAAGCACACCGCATCATGTGTTAGTTTTATTCTATGATTCAATCCAAAACTCACATTAAACAACGAATGCAAGTCTTGGATTCCCCTTGGTTTAATTTTTTTTATTTTTCTTTTTATTTATAGCTAGTCAAACCCTGTGAATATATGGTGCCAATGTCCATTACAGAGGCGAAACTAAGATTTCAAGTT
This sequence comes from Nicotiana paniculata, assembly GCA_005239505.1. NCBI lineage: Eukaryota > Viridiplantae > Streptophyta > Magnoliopsida > Solanales > Solanaceae > Nicotiana > Nicotiana paniculata. Next base: position 601 of record ML355783.1, on the reverse strand, counting down.
TATGAGTTTAAAATTTTAAGCATTTTAAATTACTGTATTCTAAATTATTAAATTATAAATACTTAATAATTGTTCTAGATAAATACATAATTTGAACCAAAACTAATAGGTTCGCCAAAACACTGGCTTCGCCCCTGATCCCGTATATAATTTACAATATGGATGGGCAGCAAGTGGTTAATGCAAGAAATTAAAAATAGAGGAGGAGATCATTGTTACAATTATATGTAGACCAATCAAACAACGAAAATTATTATGCGAGGCGGTGCTATCCTTGTCCAAGGAGAGCCGATTGACATTATCTCGCCAAATTTTTTACCTATATATAGGCCTAAAAAAAATTTATTAATTTTTTTGTATATTTACTTTCTTATATTTAAAATTTCTCAGTGAAAATCTTGACTCCACACTATGAAGAAACTTTTTATGTGGAGCAGCGAGAGAGGGTTGAGTTTTTTGCGAGTTAAAGGCTCACAGCCCCATCCCCATCCCCTTGGCCATCCCAAGGTAGGAGTATCAATCTAGCGGAGCATAGTGAGATGATGATGATGATGATGATAATAATAATAATAATAATAATAATAATAATAATAATAATAAT
>MDKI01231166.1:0-57344 GCA_005239505.1 Nicotiana paniculata | reverse complement strand
CTCAACCTCCTCTCCATGAATCCGAACCCCAAATCCCCATAACCCCTCTCAATCTCCGTAAATGTAAGCCCTAATCGGAACCCTAGACGTCGTTCACCACTCCAAACTCAAAATCGTTTACACCATCGGTCTCCTCCCACTCTCCTCTTCTCCATCCAAGCCTCAAAACCTTCAAACCCCTCCAAAATCTGGCCGAATCTGGGCCAGCAGCCCCCACTGCCGTCTTACCACCACCATGTGCTCGAGCCGCTGTTTGTTCTGAGTAGACACAACCTGGGAACGACCCTTTCTATGCGACATGGTGTTGAAATCACTAGTCGACCCCTCGAATCGGTGTTCCTAATGTATGCCGCTTAGAAAAGTTCGTTCGAATGTCGCTTGTCATCATTTGTTACTGCTCGCATCGTCCCTGAGATTAATGGATAGTTTCAAGAATGCTAGATTGGTATAATATTCATTTCCTCATTTTCTTAGTTTATTTTTTCCCATTTGGTTTTGAATTTAGTTTAAGTTTCTATGTTTTTGATTAGTTTGTTGGTCTATAATAAGTGCGTTATTCTAGTTTTGTGCTAAATTATTGAATTGTTTATGTAGTTCGTTGTATGTTTAGTTGTTATTAATCGTGTTAGTTTAGCGATGTTCGTTTGGTTTCTATTTCGTGCAATAGTTTGTCGCTCGAGTCTGGTTTGCACAAATCTAATTCATTCATATCTAGTTTGTTTGAATACTTAGTCCGATTACATTGGAGTCTTGTTTCTACTTTGCCAATACATAGTTAGTCTGAGTTTGAGTGTGTTTAGCTTGAATTTCAGTCATGATAAAAGCTGAATACTTGAGTATAGGGTACTTGTTTGGCTGCCTTTTACTGTTCAAAACTTGTTGGAGTACAATACTCCAAAATTCTATTTATAGTTGGTAAAAGGGACTGTCTTTGGACAGATTTTTTGATCAAACAAATGTCTTTTGAATAGTATTGGGCAGAATTTTGGTGAAAAATCTATCCTTTGGACAGATTTTCAATCATGAAGGCCTTGATCCGTCCCCTATAAAAGACTCTTACACTAACACATCTGGGGGATCTTTACACTCTAAAAAAATACAAAACTTTGAGAAAAAAGAGGATCTGAACACCTAATAGTAAGCAGAAAATTGTGCTTCTTGCTAGTTTTTTCTGGGTTATTCTTGGGTCACAAAGCTGGGTTTCTCTGTTGTTTCCATTGCTCTTTTTGTTGTTAGTTGCGTTCGGTAGTCGAGGATTCTTCTATGCCTTCATTGTTGTTTCCATATCTTTCTGCTACCCAAGTATTACTCTGACCATGTAATATAAATCATGTGCTAGATATGAATGAATAAAATCATGACTCGTGAGTTTGTTTCAGATTTTCTTTAGTCTGTTTCTTTCATTCGTTTCCTTTCGCATGACTGATCAAAAATGGTAAACTCCCTGTCTACTCAAGAATCATAGGCTCTTGTTTGAGGTTTCAGTTTTGCTGTTTTGTACACATATGAAGTAAGGTGTATTGTGAAGTAGTTTTAATGCCCATGCTTTCAACTTCTAGTTCTCTGTTAAGTAGCATACCGACTTAGCACATGACAAAGAGGACTAGACGTGATTAACTTTTGGGGATAAGTTAATAATGCCGCAACTTTAATTAAAAAAAAAAAGTACTCACAATATTTTTTCAACACAATCCCTTTTCCACGGTCATTGGTTAGTTTCTGATGTTTATTTTAATAGAGATTTTCTAGAGGACCATTCTCATGAAAGAGCTTTTGTGAAGATATGTTGTTTTACCTAATCTTTCAATATTGCATTTGCTTTAACTGATTCTTTCCTTCTCAAATTAAATTATTTGTTTCTTTCCGTCAGTAGATTACAAATATTTTTCTTGTTTTGATTTGTTCATCCTTTTTCTTTTATTCGCTATTAATTTGAATAAATGTATGAAATATGGGTAATCCATGTTCTTAACGTCATCAGTTAATTCTTTTGGATTCATATTAAATAATTAGAAGAATTGGAGTTTTACTTGGTCTGATCTTACTTAGAATAGAAGGTTTGGTAGTGGATGAATTTAATGTAGCAGGGAAGGAAATAATCTCTAAATAAGAAAAGATTTCTATTTCTAATTCAGTGAGCATATGGCTTTAATATTTTGTGGTTTAGTTTGATGAAAAGTTGAGTTGAAATTATTTTAAAACGATTATTGTGCGATCATACTAATAAATCCAATAATCTGGCTAAGGTGGCCTAAATCCTTTCAAGGCAAACCACTGCCAATTAAGTCCAAGTGCTGGCCATGTTTGTCAATAGTTAAAATCAGTCCTTTCTTTTGTTTCTTTACTAACAATGCTGGTTTAATTCAAATAATCCATTAAAGTAATTAGTGGTAGGCAAATCTTAGGCGCGAAGGCAGGTATATAATTATCTTAAAAGGTCTGATCTATGCTAGTTACATCACTTATTAAATAACAATAAGAATAAGAATAAGGTTTTAAGTAAGGTTCTATATCCTTAATATCCATACATGATCTCGCTACCTTTACGCTACAAAGAGGCTTACCTTTTATGTTCTAATCTTTAATAATAGGTTTAACAAAGATAAATAATTTGTCTTAACTGATGTCATGAGGCTTCGAAATAAGTATATAAATAAAATGGCAAGGTCGTGACAACACGTCTTGTTTTCAATTATTTCAAATGAAAGTTTGTTATTTAATTAACTTCAAATAGACTCTAATTTTGGGTACGACGCACGAACTAAGGTCGGGGATACTCGTCTTGGTTAGTGTAAGCTAGGGTCGGGGATACTCGTCCTAGTTTGAGATTCCAAGTGGAGACTATGAATAAATTCCAATAAAAGGTGATTTGGAACACCAAAAAATCAATTCCAAGTGGCGACTATGAATAACAAAATAATCCCTATTTCAAAATTATCACTTTAATTGGAAAAACTCTTTAACCCACAATCCATATAACACATACACATCTTTTGGAGGGTAGAAAAGGGGTGTGACAGTATTTAGCAAACATGTTTTTCATTAAATCTATATACTTGTAATATTTTAGATATTATGAATGAATCTACTAACGGAAATGAAATGGAAATTGCTAATGAAAACTACTTAGTGTTTGATTAATGGAGTACATCTCCTCTTTATTTATGGATGAGTTTGGGTAAAAGAAAACCTAATAGGCTTGCTTGGCCAGGTCCACTCGGTTGAGCATCGGTCGCGCTCCCTGAGTTCGGGGCATAACAAAGTGTCTAGTAAAGTCTTGCAGATTGGTATGATGACGTCCATACCTATCTTCGAGAGACTACAGTAAAATTAGGATATACTTCCCATCTTTCTTTCCTTATCGTGTGTCATTGATTCAACTTGAAGTGTAGCCCTTTGAATTCCTTCCACGCATTCGTATGCGCACATGAGCGCTCGGTATCAGTTGTTCATCGACAGTTTTTGATTCCATGGATGAGGTGCGAGATGTGATTTTATTACATTGATGATGGGCCAATCTGGAGGATTGGAGGCCGGGTTTTGATTGTAGCTTGAGCACGGAGATTTTGATTGTGTGAGCAAGTGCTTTTGGGACTTATATGTTCGTTGGTGTCCCTATTAGTGGAATTTGTGATTGGATGACTATGTGATGAGTATGGTGTGACTACGAGATGTGTTCATATTGTTAGAATGTGACAAGGAGAGTTTAATTGAGATGTAGAAAGGACTATTGGGTGTTTGGTTTGTGTCTTGATGCGACGTATGGTTTCGAGTTATGAGTGTATTGAAGGATCTTTCATGTTGCTTAATGCCGGAACGAATTAGGTTCTCGTGTCTTATTGTTGAGATCAGACTCAGGAAGATTAAGCGATTGCGTAGTATTTGTGGTTGTGAAAAGGTATGAAGAGATGTCGGATTGAGGCTAAGCAAGTGGGTTACCTCCCGCGGGGTGTCCTGAGGTTGTGTGATCTCTATGTTGTATTTTAGAGAGTTCCATTTTGCTAGTGAATTATATGTGTTGCAATTTGAGTTTGGATCGCTTATAGGAGTTGACTTGGCTGTTACTAGGGTGAATGCAAAATTTGTAGATGATTTGAGGTACTATGTGGCTTGTGTAAGTGAGCTTATAGAGGATTCAGTTGGATTTCACTACGGTATTGTGGTAGTACTAGAGTATGGGCATTTTGAGTTATTATGTGTTTTGATATATGGCTTTGAGCCAAGGGGGGAGTCTGCTATCGACGAGTTGATTACACGGTTATGTGTTGTATTGGTTTCGGTTCAAGGTATACTTGTGAATCGGTTATGACTTGCAAAAAGTTGATATCGAGGATGACTCGAGTAAAAGAATTTATGGATACGGGTTGTATTACACTCTATGGGTATATGAGAATCATGAAATGATTGAGTGGTTAGTCGTGAAGGGTGTGTGGAGTAGGAATTTTCTCGGTTGCTTAGGAGTGTGGGTTACTCCCTTGGGTATTGGTGTGCTAATGGGGCACAGGTCGTTCGGTCTGTTTGGTCGATTTAATTGAGATTTGAGAAGAGTGTATGACTCTCGAGAATAGTTCGAATGGATTCAAGATTTAAATGTAGCGATTTGAAATTTTCAAGAATTGTATATGGCTAAAAACTGAGAGTTACATTGGACGGTGTTGAGACTTGTGGCATTTTTATATCATTGTGGATTATGTATTTCAGTATCAAGGAGGTATAGGAAACAATTTTAGGTTCATAAAGTCTCTTTAGAGTGGGTGTCTCGGTTATGATGCTTTGGGGTGTTTAAGAGGGAAGTCAGCGACTTATGGGCCTTAGAGCACTATGATTTTATACTAGGGTCTCTTGTGTGATGAATTTGGTTAAGGATCGTGGTGTCCTAGTAAGGAGAAGTATCAATTTGAAGGAAATTTGGAAAGAATTTGGAGAAATAGGATAGCTCAGTAGTAGGTGGGATCAACACAATAATGGGTATTGTTGATACCTAATTTTTCCTCAAAATATTTTAAATTTGCATGTATAGATTCAAAATCATGTATCAATAGCAATTGATATTTTTCCACAATTTCCCTATATTTGTATTAATCTATCAAGCATTTTATTGCCAATAAATAATTATAAAATTGCATTACAAATGATTTCAAAAGCATTTCTTGGTTTCATTAATTATTTTATAATTAACCAAATTGGCACATTTTGGCTATAATCACAATAACTTTGCAATTGTAGCCCAATCATACGATTTTATACTATTTTTATCCAGAAATTAATCAGTGTATTTTTAAAATACTAAGTAATCATTTTCTACGCATGAAATTTATTTTTGTTAATTAACATCTATTTTTATTTGTTTTAATTAATTTACATTGGGTATTTAACAAATAGCCACTTTCATTTCATTTATAGCCTAATTAAACCAGACCCAAGTCTGATTAAAAACGGCCCAAATACCCCAGGCCCAATACATTATCCTACCCGACCCAATCCCTTGTCTAATCTGGACCGTTGATCAATTTTAATCAATGGTCCAGATCTCCCCTTTCCTTAATTACCCCTAGAGACTAACCCCCCCCCCTCCCCTCTCATTTTCTCTCTTTTACTCCGCCATTACACATCTCTCTCATCTCTCAAACTCTCTCTGCTAAACCTAAGCTCTCACCGGTCGTCGACTTGCCGGTAACTATGGTGGTCTCACCACCATCCCAGCCTCCATGGCTCCTTCCTACACCGGGTTATTGCTGCCTTGAGGTCCTCAAAGGAACCAGAAGGTGGTTCACTCAGCTCCCATGGTTTTCATGTTATTCTCAGGCCGTCCATGGCCGTCCGATTAAGATCCTCCCATCTCCGGCTAGAACCTGTGGTTTCTAAGCCGATTCTCTCTCTTTCTTTTGGTTCTCTCTCTAAAACCCTAATTTTAACGCTTGATTCCTTAGATCTGCAATAGATCTGGGTATATTCCGAGTTATTTTGTTGTTTTCTTTAAAAGATTTTCCGATTTCTCTAAAACGACTCTTCATCTTCAAACTAGGGTTTCTTAAACCCTTTTCAAAATGGGTTTTCCTTATGATTTTAGTATTATTCTATGATTTTCACTATGTTTAAATGTTTATTTAAGTTTTTTCCCCTTTTGTCTGACTTATTATGTGAAAACCCTAAGTTTCTTGGTCTTAATCATGGGTTCTGAGTCTGTTCTTGCTTACTTGTTCATCTGATTTATTAGCATGTCTGTTATTTATGAATTCGTTCTGAGTTTTCTGTGATTTTACCCTATTTAGCTTATTAGGGTTTCTGATTCTTTACTTCTTCCGCCTATATCATGTTTATTCTGTCAATTCATACTATGCTCTATGTGAATCGCTAATTTTGTATGATTTTACCCTATTTAGCCTATTAGGGTTTCTGATTTTGACTATTATGTGTTTATTCCGCTTGTTCTCATAAATTTGTGTTAATTTCTCCTAAATCAGTACTAGTTGCTATTTTTGAATCTTTGGATCTCTGTGATTGATCGCTTCACTGATTTTTTTGTGATATTCTCTACTGATTTTAACCTTTAAGATATTTTCTTACCTTAATCTATGGTCGAGCATGCTATCAACTGATTCATAAGTATTTTCCTTAATTAGAATATGTTAAACCTAGCCTCTATTACATGTTCTATACGTATGTTATGCTGAAACTATTTCCTTATGTGTTATATTCAGCCTTATATGGTTTCCTTCCTTATTTATTATCTGCATATTACCGTTTGAAGCTAACTCCTTAATTAAAGGAAGTACTTATACTGATTTGATTCTAATTGGTACATAGTTCCATAATTACTGCTTAACTATGATTCTTGCCTTATTTTCTACCTAGTCTTAAACTATATATACACTGCTTTTTCATTCAAACACACGAACACATTGCTCAAAACTCTCTTGTATACACAAATACTTTCTTCTGCTCTCCTTCTGGTTACTTGCTATTATCAGCCGGCTGCAAGCCAAGGCAGATTATTCTACCCCCTTACTCTTCATTCTGTATTTTCTATCTCCTATACTGGTATGTCCTAATTTTAGTTTAAGTTTCAAAAACAATATGTTTTTTTTAGTAATTCAATACATCCTGTTTCTAATATATTTTTACCTATGGTTTTGCTATGATGTCTGCACTTGACCTGCTTGCACTGTTGTTCACTTAGCATGTTATGTACTTCCCTCCCTTAGACTCAGCATGCTTATGGAATGCTATCCCCCTTTTGGTATACCTCAATATGATTCTACCTTACTTATGCCTCTCTGATTATTGGCATTAACTTTTCTATGGAAAAACAATTTGTACCTTATGTTATTCGGTTATGAGTAATCCTAAAGTTTATGCTATATCCTTGATCCCTGGATGCCCCCTAGCATATTGTTAATTCTGTACTTAAGTGTTCCTGGAACTGTGTTCTTACCTATGTGCCTTATGTGTCTCAAATCCCCCATTACCCATGTTTGGTGTTGCTGAACCTACCTTGCTTCTGTGTTCTTTGGCTGTGTATGAACCTGTTTTGGGTGCTATGTATGGATTGTTGCTTGCTGCTCTACTCTATTTTAAAAAAAAGTTGTTTTACTACACAACTCTATAGTTCTTTCAAACAAGTCTCTTTTCAAATTGTTTTCCTACTCAATCTTTTCAAAACTATGTCAAGCACTCTCACTCTACTCTTAGATATTTAAGTTCTGCCTCTCTAATGTGTGACTGCTTAGGGATCCCTATGAGATCCCTCTGAACTCTGATGCATTAGAGCCGGCCCTTCCACATTGCACTTACTCAATTATGGTTATGAAATCTGGGTGTGAGTACTGCCCGGGATCCCTTGAGGTCCTTAGGGAACTCTGACACACCCGGATATAAGAAAGGCTATGAAACACTTGGGCACTTGAGGTTCTGGAAGTCTGGGCCAGTTTTTAGGCTCTCTATAGTTTAACTTCTTCTTTTTCCTTTATCTATTTACGTAATTTATTCAGCTAGTCTGTAATATTTATTTGTAAATAAATATTGGGGATGACTAGTGACATGGGAGGGGATAGCCATATAATTTTATCAATGCCACTGGGTAGAAATCATGCCTTAAGCTTTACATTTCCTATATCTGCATTAGAATCCATGCTTAGGATCAACATGCCAAACATGAATTAGATATCATGTCTTTAAAGTTTTTTCATGTTTACTGCTTTAACATACAACATACCTCAATTTATTCTTGTGCCTACCACTTAGAAATCCTGCTCCTTAGGCGATAAAATTAATACTCCGGTGCATTCATGAATCATGCTTAACAACTCTGTAACTCTCTGTGCATTTTAGAAATCATGTTTTAGGAATCCTGTGCATCCTGAAATTATATCCTAGCCACCCTGCATTCACGTGTGCATACTGGATACCATGCTCTAGGATTTCGTTTACATTTACTTAACTGCGCCTAGCTTAAAATGCTGATTCATGAAAAGGTATAAAATAACCTCGCTGTGATTATCATGTCTGTTCTTAATAGAAATTGGTAACTATCTCTGCATTCTTAGATTTACATCACTTAGAACAACATGTTTTAGGTAAAACAACTTCTGAACTGTTTAATAATTCTAGTAGTCACTATGCACAACCCTACGCCTAAGCAAGCCTTAGGTAATCAATCTCTTAAAAATGAATATTGTTCTGATTGCGTTTGATGCCTAAGAGCTAACAGGTTCTTTTAAAACCAGTAGGCAAGCTGATTAGGTCCTTGCTATTGAGTTTATAAACAAGTTGCATACTTCTGTGCATTGATATTCACTTAGATATCCTGTCTTAGGATTCTGTCTAATAAAAATGCCTCTTGTTTTGTGTTTGAGACGTGTTGTTTATGTGCAATATCTATGGAGGTAAATCTCAGCCTTTTAAACTGCTTTTCCCGCATCTATTTGTAAAGTCCTACTTGTTCTTGCATGTCGCCTAGAATTTTATCCTTTTAACCTTAGGAAGTTTTGTCTAGAACTGCATATATTTAGAGGTCCTAAATTCCTCCAGGGCCATTAAGAAGGGACGGGTAACAGCACGCATAGAGTTCGTTAAATAAACTCTCTTAATAACTGCTAAGGGGTGTGAAAGAGTAGACATGGATATGATATACGGTGCGCTAAGGCCACGAGTAGCCCCTCTTCTGATGAGTGATTACCGGGCATTGTACTGATGTGATCTTATAAGATAAACAACCTAGGACCCCTCTATCCCTTACATATGTGTGCTTGGACTGCAAATCTTCTCAAAACCTTCATTTATTTACCTATGTGTTTATTGCTTATATGCTATCTGTTCATAAAGTTTGTTTGGGCCGGGAACCACAGTTTTGGACTTCGAGGGGTGCCTAACACCTTCCCCTTGAAGTAAGTTCAAGCCCTTACCCTATCTCTGGTTATCTAATATGTGTTTGTAAATAACCTTTAGTAGGTGCCCTAACGCACCTTAACTTGTTAGGTGGCGACTCTTCAATTCCTTACCCCTTTCCCAAAGGGAACGAGTTGTCTCAATAATGTCCAATACCCTGAACGATCCGAAAGGGGAGGAAAGAGGGGGGCGCGACAGGTATGATCGGTTCTTTGGATACTTATGATGTGGCTAGTCTCTACAGGTTTTTGTGGAAATGCTTTTGGGTTTTGGCAACCTGCGTGGCTGGGTTGAGTTAGAGAGATTCAGTTATGATAGCTTGGTTATGTGCAAATGGGTTTCAAAGAGTTCTCAATGGTTTTTACCAAGGTTCGAGGGGTATATTTCCTACTGGCGTGAGGAGCATGTGGTGTATGGTGAATTTCTCCCGGATGAAATCAAATGGAAGGTCCTTAGCTAATTGAGTATGTAGTAGCTTGCGGAGTGGACTATAAAGTTCTCGTATTTTTCATATGATGGCATGGTATATGTAGTGTGTTGTGTGGGATTGATATTTGCGTGAGCGAGATATCACAGTTCAGTTTTGAAGGGAAGGTCATAAAAATTCGTAGGCAGCATGGACGGTTTCAAATGACTAGGAAAATGATATTACTATTTGGTATGGCTTGATGAGAGTATACATTTCAGAAGGGCCAATGTGTTTTGATGCATGGATACTTCATTGGTACTGCAACACTCTTCTGGTTGATCGACTGCTGATGTTCCAATTCTGCTATGTGGCATGGAAAATTTTAGATGTATTTATCGTGGGATGATCATGTATGAGAAATGTGTTAGACATCTGGAGATGGAGTTGGGATCAGATATGGTGATTCATGTATTCTATGGATTTGGAGATTAGTAGTTCTCAGGAGCGGATAGTTTCATGGTCATGGACTGTGAAGTCATGGCAGAAGCTAGCCAGATGATAATATGTGTTATTATTCAGCCATTATGGGCTTTCAGAGGTTTATTTATCTATTTGTGGGTGCCCGAAGTTGATTTGGGGGTCCATTGGTAGACCCAATTAGGATGTGTATTCTACACTGAGTCGGATTGTTTGGTTCCATAGTGCCATTGTTGAGGGATGTGCCATTTGATTGTTACTGAGCTTATTCGTATTCTAAAATTTTCTGTGAGTTACTTCTATGCTACGAGGAGTTGTGATTGACTTGGTTTTAGGCACACATGGTGTGGTTCTATTATGGTCTTATAGCAGAATTTTAGCGAGATGAGTAATTGGGGTATTGCATGATTGAGGGCGTATTGGTTATGTTCTTTTGGGTTTTGTGTGGCATTGTGTCGTCTGCTTCTCCTTGGTCATGGTAATGCACTTTGATTACTTGATGTTGGATTGCATGTGGTTATTGATTTTGAGCATGATCGCTGAGGTATTTCATATGGATCCATGTTTGGATGGTGTCACACATTGCAGTGGAGTTATGTTGAGATATGATTCCTTGTGTTAGATTCATGTGTCTTGGTTCTACAGTGTGTGATAGGTTATTAGCATTGCGTTGTGGTGGTACCCGTTGAGCTTGCAGGACGGTCCTCTTGATTGAGTCATTTTCGCGATTGAGTACATTCGGATTGTTGCTTATTGGTGCATGGATTGCACAGTTGTTGCTCTGGGTAGTATTGGTGTTGCGTGTTAGTAAAGTAGTTGGTATTCGATAAGATGAAGTCGTCAGACCTAGGTTGGGTGCTATCGGATTTGATTGCGGTATATTTGGAAGGATAGTATCGGGAGTCAGCTTAGGAATTGGCTATAGTTCTAGTTAAAGGAGAGGGAGCTCCATGGCTTGTTGATTTGATTAATGATTATGAGTTTCTGCGTGTTCTTTCATTATCGGCAGTGTACGAAGGTTTTAGAATGAGGTTTTGTTAGGTATGAGGTTTATTACAGGAATTGGGTTGATTTGAGCAGCTACTGTGATCGGATATTTTGCTACGGGTTTTTGAGTTATGTGGTATATCCTATGATTGTAGCTTGGATTATGGTTGCGGTTTGGTACAACTTGTTCAGACTTATAAAGCGTGTAGGTTGCGAGATTCATATCTTATAAGAAATTCCGGATGCTGGAAAATTTGGATTCTAAGGCTTATGGGCTAGGTTGAATTGAGAAATTTCAGTTATGTTGTGTTAACGGACCTATATGGGATAGGGTGATGTGGGATCACCCCCGGGTATAGGCATGGTAAGGTTATACGACGGTTTGATGGTTTTGGGAACAACTCTTGGCACGTTCGAGGACGAACATATGTTTAAGTGGGGAAGAATGTAACGACCTGACCAATCATTTTGGGAATTTACACTTTTCTCGGTAGTTTACGGGCATGAGTATCTCCTTATGATGCATTATGAATTATGTGAATCGTCGGTTTTGGCTTTCAGGTTATTCGGAATCGGTTTGGAAGAATAAATTTCATTGTTGAAGCTTTAAGTTGAAAGAGTTGACCAAGTTTGACTTTTTCTGAATTTGGCCCCTGAACGGAGTTTGATGGTTATGTTAGGCCTGAATGGTGACTTTCGACTCGGGCGTATGCCCAGATTTGCATTTGGTTTTTTCTAGAAGGTTTCGGCACAAGTTGGCAAAAATTGGAAATTTGAAGGTTTGGAAAGTTCATAAGTTTGATTGAAAGTTGACTTTGAAGATATCAGATTCAGATTGTGGTTCCGAGAGTTGTTATGTCTTCTTCATGTCATTTTGGACTTGTGTGAAAATTTTGGGTTCATTCCGGGTTGCTTTGCTATGTTTCGACAAGAGTTATAGAAGTTGAAAAGTTCAAAGTTCATCAAGTTCGATTTGAGGTGCGATTCGTCATTTCGATGTTGTTATGTGTGTTTTGAGACCTCAATTAGGTCCGTGTTATGTTATGGGACTTGTTGGTATATTTGGACGGGGTCCCGAGTGGCTTGGGTGAATTTCGGACGAGGTTCGAATCATTTTCATTTCATGTTGCGTTGCTGAAGATTTTTGGTTCTAGTGTGACCACACATGCGGAGTGTTGGGCGCAGGTGCGAAGCCGCAGAAGTGGCAGTGTCATCACAGAAGCGAGAAGGGGAGCAGGGCGTGAAGATCGCAGGTGCGGGTGCTTGGACGCACCTGCGCAGCCACATATGCGGTTCAAGTGCGCAGAAGCGCGATTGCAGAAGCGGCTTAAAGACTACAGGTGCAAGGGATTGCTGGGTCAGGCTGTTTTCGCAGAAGCGAAGTTTTACCACAAAAGTGGTGGTCGCAGAGGCCACGAATTGTTCGCAAATGTGGAAGTGCTAGGCAGAATGTTAAACACAAGGGTTCACAATTTTGGCTTTATTTTTCTATTTCCAAGCTCGGAGTGAAGCAATTTGGATCAATTTTCATCACAAGGATTGGGGTAAGTATTCTACACGTGGTTTTGATATTATTCCATGAATCTATCTTCATTTTTGGCAATTGGTTGATGAATCTTTAAAGAGAAATTGAGGGTTTTAGCCTAAAGTTTCGTAATGTGAATTTTTGAGTTTTGAACATCGAATTAGAGTCGGATTTGAGTGAGACTATTATGGTTAGACTCGTAATTGAATGGGTTGACAGAGTTTGTGAGTTTTGTCGGGTCTTGAGGTGCGGGCCCGGGTTGGGCGTTTTGGTCAATTTTTTGGGCTTTTGATTCAAGATTTGATCTTTTACGATCGGAATTGGTTCCCTTAGCATTGTTTGATGTATTTGAGTTATTTTTGGTTAGTTTCGAGCCGTCAGAGGTTGGAACGCGTGGGATGGAATTTTTGGAGCATCGCTTGGCTTGGCTTGGTCAGTATTGAAATTGGCTTGTTCGAGGTAAGTAATGCTTCTAAACTTAGTGTTGAGGGTATGAAACCCCGTAATACGTGTTATGTGATTGGTATTGAGGTGAAGCGCATGCTAAGTGACGAGCGTGTGGGCGTGCACCATGTGAATTGGGACTCTGTTGCTTCTATGACACTGTATAGTGGTCCTACTTTGTTGGTATCCATGTTACCATCATGTGATAAAGTAATTGAGCTGTCAATCTTGCTAGATATTATGTTTAGAATTTATGCTGATACTGTTGGGTTCCATAGTGGTCGTTTCTTGCTGTCATCTCAACGATTTCATTGTTATCTCGTACTCAGTCATATTCATGCATTCAAATTATATCTGAGTCTCAGTTGTTATTTACTGATACATCATATCATTAGTTGTCGGGCTAGTTTCATGACATTGTTGGCACGTGAGTGAGACTGGAGAGATTGATGAATGAGTGAGGCTGAGAGCCTGATTATGAGTGACAGTTATGGGATCGGGCTACACGCCGCATCATGTTATATTGATTTATGCTTGGATATGGCTTATGATAGCGCTTGGACTGTAGGAGCCCCTCCGGAGTCTGTACACACCCCCAGCGAGCGTTGTTGATTATATTGACGGATGGATCTTCCCTGGATATGGATCTTGTTCGAAGCATTATATACTTGGAGATAGATCTTCTTCGTGGGTTGGATTGGCCCTACCCAGTATTGAGTGGCTGTTGGTCAGTTGATGTATATATTCCGGAATGGATCTTCCTTGGGACGGATTGGCCATATACAGTACTGAGTGATTGGGCATGATGAGCAGGAAGTGTGAGACAATGAGATTGAGTAATATGAGAGTGTGAGTACATGAGCTCATCATCGAGATGCATTGTATTTGTCATGCGTACTTGAGATACATGCATAGAGATGCATTTCCTTCTACTACTCAGTTTTGGGACATTTATGATTTTACCTGTATCTTGACATGTAGGCATAGAGACATACATTCCTCTTGCTATCTGAAAATGAAACATCTTACTTATTGTTGAAAGGGTTTTTGGGAAAAATCATATTTTTTAAACTTACTCGTATTTTTAGCATTTTCGGTAAAAGATTTGAGCTTTCACTGAGATACTTGAAAAGCATGCTTATTTTCTGGAACTGTAACGGGTTGAGCATTTTATTCCTGATATACCTTTTTTATTACTTGTACTATGCTGTTATGAAGTGTGTGGAATACTGGTATTGGACCCGACCTTGTGATACTCGTCATTACTTTCAACCTAAGGTTAGGTTTGTTACTTACTGAGTACATGGGGTGGGTTGTACTCATAATACACTTCTCCACCTTGTGTGCAGATGTTGGTTGCTGATATTGTTGTCTCCGATGGGAGCTGGATTGAAGATGTATCTGTGTCCCGGTTGTAGTTGTCTCTTATTCGTGGTAGCCTTAGATCTATAAAATTCTATTTATGTACTTTTCAAACAGACTATGTATTTATTTCATTTCAACTTTGTAAACTTTATTCTTAGAAGCTCATGATTTGTACTACCAGTCCTTGGGAAATGTATAAAATTCAGTAAATTACTATCGTTTATTTGTCTTGTTAATATCATTGAAATTGGATAGTTACTAGTTGGCTTACCTAGCGGGTTAGGTTATGTGTCATCACGACTAGTGGATTTGGGATCGTAACACAAGCTCAGTTTGTTTTTTGAAAATGAGAATTTGCTTAAATTGTAGTTGTAGAAAGGTTGATTTTTGAGTTTTGAAATTACGTTCGAAAATAAAAATAAGAAAACAAAAACCTAACTTGAAAGGGCCAAAGAATACTAATTTATTTTTTAAAGATTAAGACGTCTGAATCTGAATACACAACTGAAATATCAAGATGTGTATTAAGATCTGAATACTAAATGATTAAAACTATTTATGTTTTTAACATCTGAATATATAAAATTTATCTTTATTTAAAAATTAACACATAAAATTCAAATAAAATACTAATTATATAAATAAGATATATGTGGTGGTGATGGCTAATGGAGGTGCTTGTGAGTGCCAACTAGAGACAGTGGTTGGTGGTGGTTTCAGGTAGTAGCTATTGGTGAATGACAGCGATAGCGATTATGGTTGAAGATAATGGTAGGTGGTGATAGTTAATAAATGGTGCGTGGTGGTGGTGATTGAGGAAGGTGATGATGGGTGGTGGTAGTTTATAATGGTGGACGGTACCAACTATGGTTATTGATGGTGATGGGGTAGTTGGTTGTGGTAGTTGAGTTGAGTGAATGTGTGGTTATGGTTGAGGATGATGGTGGTGGGGTGGTGATAGTAGTGGCGGCTATGGTTGAGTATACTGATGGTGGTGGTGGTGATGATGGTGATAGTTGATAATGGTAGGCGATGATGGTAATTGGTAATGATTGTGGATGATAACATCTTAATGATTAAGTCTTGGTTATAGATCTTAAACATATAGACATATTCATACTCATTAAGTAATTGTGAAGTAAAACAATCAAACACAATTAATGATTAAGATCTTAATTATTAAGATTGAGACTTTAAAATCAAACGCAATTAATATTTAACATATGATGCCTAAATGTATAGCTTGTCTCTCTTATTCCCCATTTGCAGTGCTTGTGGAAGAATTTGCGCTTTACTTGAAATAAATGTAATTCTTGGCTGGCAAACGGACATTTTGGTTCTAGAATCAATCAACAACGTTTTTAATTGCTATATATTGGTGAGAATTATAAATTCTATGGACCGTCGAGTCTTTAACAAGTGTACTCAATAGTTAATTTTTAAAACTCCAAAACAAACGCCACCAAAATCTCATGCTTGCGTGTAGTATTAATAATTCTCGTGTAGGGGTAAAATTGATAAATAATAGGTGGATGCTTGACGAATTGACACGTGAAAGCAAAGACAAGTAAGGTATGAATCAGTAAATACTTGACATCGGTTACGAATATGTGACTGTTGCTGAGTAAGTTCCGAAAATATTGAAATCGAGGACGAAGATCTGAAAGAAAGATATCGGTTAGGAAAGACAACATTCAATGAGCAGTCATTACAAAGAATCTTGGTATTAATACACAGCCATTATTCGATCATCAAGAGAGAATTTTTTTCATATTAAAAAAGATCTTGATTTGAAGATCTTGTTTCTCTGGATTGAGCTATAAATAGGAGAATTCATATTCATTATAGGACACGAAATATTCTGTATGCAGAAAAGGCAAAACTAGCTCTTATTCTATAAAGCAATATTTTGTCCTTTGTTCTTCATACTGCTCTTGTTATTGCTTTCGGAGAAGATCAGCCCAGAGTCACGCTTGTGTTTTCTTTCAATTTATTTTAATTAACTTATTTCTGTTGTTTATTATTTTAAGCTTTTGGATCAAATTAATTTACGTGTCTATAAATTACGTTACAAATTATATCATTTTACGAGTAAACAATTCGAATGCGCGCAGAACAATCCATCTTAATGCACCTAATGTACATTCTCCTTATAACAAGTGGTTACCACTCACAAAATATGTACATAATACTTTTTAGGGGTTTTCAAGCGTTAGTCATTGTGCGAGTTAATTAAATTAATTAACTGCATTGTTCAGCACTTCAAATCGTTCAGATAAGAAAACTTCACAAAAATTTCAGTATACTGTGAATAGGGGTGTACAAATGAAACCGACAAATCGCACCAACTTGATAATTCGAATCAAATCGAGAAAAAAAAACCTGACTAGGGTTTGGTTTGATTTGGTTGGTGTTAGAAAAAAAAGTCCGACCATATTTGATTTGGTTTGGTTTTAACTAAAAAAGTCAAACCGAAACCAAACCAAGCCGACATTATATGTATAAAAGTTTTAAATATATTTAATACATAAAAATATTTATTGTAGTGTAGTTTATAATATTTCTTAAGCTTTTTTTATAGTTTTATCTGTTAACGTATTATTTCAAGCTTGGACTTATAATTTTTGGATGCTCCAATAAGTTTTATAATCCATAAATGTTAGTAACTCAAATAAATCCTAAACCAAAATCAAATCAATACTAATGCTAATAAAAGACATTCAATTCAATTGTGCTATGAATGAAATAGTATTGGATATCTATTTTTTAGTTTTTCCATGGTTTAGATAAAATGTATAATTTGTTTTTCTTTTAGTAGTTAGTCATGTAAATAATAGTACTTATAAGTCGTAATTTTAAATTATGTTTGTTTTCATATGGCTTATTAATAATATTTATTTTAAGCTATTTAATTATCTTTATTGTTGAATATTTTAGTACAATGCCATGACTCATATCATATTTATGTTATTTTATTGAAAAACACCTTATATAGTTATGTTTACTAGAATTAAAGAAATATTTGGAGCATAAATTTTACGTTTTGTGCTATGAAAACTTTATGAAAAAAAAAATCCAAAAGCCCGAAAAATCCGAGAAAAAAAACCCTGACTTTTATTGGTTTGGTTTGGTATTTAGATTTAATAATCCGATATAATCGATTTGGTTAATTTGGTAATTAAAAAATCTAAATCAACCCGACTTATGTATGCCTTTAACAGTGAGCGCACCATTTAAGCTCACCATAGTTGTCTCTACAAGTAAATTAAAATTAATAATCCGATACAATCGATTTGGTATTGATAACGCATGCTTATAGCCTGTCAACAGTTAATGCTACGTAGTCCTTTTGTTTAACGGAAGTCAGACTAATATGAACATAATGCTACGTACGTAGTCCAAAAGAAGTATCTTTATAAAATAGCTGTTTATTTTTTCTAACTGAAAATAAATAAATTATATATTAAATTTACATAATTATACATATATAATACATGAGCTATGTCTATATTATATATTCGTGGACTATTTTTAATTTAATTACTTGAATAAATGGCTATTTTAAGTTAATACTTCAACATAAATGGTAATATTTTTAGTTTAACCAGTTAAATGAACGGCTGTTTAAGGTTAATTCTGCAACAAAAAATTATTCTATGTTTAGTTTATTTAATTGGGTGAATCACTATTTAAGGTTAATTTTTCAACCAAAAATTGCCCGTAGCATTCTAAGCGTGCTTGCTTTGCGCAGCATCTCAAAAATAATAAAGGAATTATTATGGAAATTAATGGATACACTGGTCCATACCTTTTTCGCATAAAATAAACTTGAAAATGCATTGCTAAAAATGACATTCGACCAGGTTCGGCCTAACCCAGTAACTTTAATTCGAATTACGTATTTGTCTTAAAAAAATTATTGGACATGTATAAATTATTAATTTAGAACCCACTATCTTAAAATGATTAAATCTCAAATTCATAAACTTGAAATCCTGACTCCGCCTCTGCATTTGACCTTTATGTCTCAAAGATATCCTAATGTCTTTCCATAATCCAAATCAACATCTGTCTTGTCCCAAGATCATAATATAATCCCACTTTATATTTCCTTTTAGCATTTAATTATGTAAAATAATAAGCTAACAAATCGTTGAAAAGGCAGATATATATTATCCACATAATGGCTCCACCATTAGAAGAGCTATTAATCACACGATTCATCATTGCCTATCACATATCTGAAAATCTAATTAGTCGATTATAATCCTCTATTATGTAGTAAATTATTCTTTTAGAACTTTTTTGTTTGTTTGTGGCCCTCTTTTAACTTTTTAATCCTACTATAAAAAAGTTATAACGTCATGATAAATACTTTTTTATTATTAATTAGTTGTTTCGGATTTAAATTTCGTAAATAAAATTAAAAGATAGTTCTATATATAAAATATTTGTATTTATGTAGAGTCCGAGAAAGACTACACTTTAAAAATTGGGATGTAAATTAAACGAAATTGCATTTGACAAAATAATAGGTAGCGGTTTAATTAATTATATGAAATTGCATTTGATGAATATGAATTAATCAAAAATATAATTGAGTGGCACCAGGTGGAAAATTCAAATAAACTTTTTGATGCTTAGAAGGGGTAATAAAAGATTAAAAGGACACGTGGAAGAATGAGAACTAATTCCCGACCGTCCGATTGAGAACATCTAAAGGCCAACATAACGATTAGGTGGGGAAGGTTTAAAGTGGGACCCAGATTGCGTGGGCCAGTCAGCAGAAGCAGACAAAAAAGGGAACACAAGCACATGATTACTGATGCACCCCACAAGCATTGGATCATAAATGTTCGGTAAATTGCAGCTGTCTTCCTTCTAATTTTTTAATATTACACCTTCCTTCTTTCTCTTTAATAAATTGTATACACGTTGCTCCCTCTATTTCATCGTATGTGTCACTATTTTCTTATCTATCAATTCAAGAAAAAAAAATTCAAAATTTTTATGTGCGAAAATAATTTTAGCTTTAAATTTATTATTTTATCATTAATAACATATTTTCATAGATATATCTCATGCAATATTTAACAACATAAATAAATAAAAAATTAACAATATATATTAAGTCAGACTCTATCACATAAATTAAAACAGACAAAGTATTTTATTTCGTAACTTCTATTTGCATTACTGACACATCCCTTCACACCAGTTTTTGACCAAAGAATTTTATTTAAAAAGATATTGAATAATAATAAATTTATTTTTCTTTGTTTTCTTTTCATTTATATCATTTTTTTTTCTCTCTACTTCCTACCAATAACATTTTTTTATTTCTTATAATTGAAAATCTTATATTGTTCAGTACTTTTAATATTTGTAGGCTATTGAAAAATATTTAAATTTACAACAATTAGAAAAAGTGTAATTATTTGAAAAGGAAATGACAAAAAATAGAAGGAGAAGAAAAGTAAACTAGAATGAAATCTAACCATTTCTTTTTCATAGAAAAACTAGTAAGGTAGGTCTGACTTACAAACTTGTTGGACTTGTTTAATAATATTGCTAAACAAGAAGGACGTAACTGCAATTCAACCTTTTTCTTTTCCTATTCTCTGTTTTTGGTTCGGTTTAAGATCTACTAATCAGTTATTTAATCCAAAAATAATTATATTAGAAAATTTTCAACATTTCATATTCACTCCATTTAACTACCAGTCCTTCTCAATCTCTTAAATCTTCGTTAAAACTCCCTTCTTCAAAGCAAAGTAGTGATTCTTCTATACTCTTAACACGTTTTCTTCCCACATTATTTCTCACTTTTTTACCAAAGAAATTGATCCAAATTTGCTTCTTCTACTACCCCTTTTCAAGATTCTGCCGCAATTTCCTTAAAGCTTGTAACTTTCTTGCTCTTTTTATATGTAAATTCATTTTGGTCCAATTTTATGATGTTTATGTATTAAATAGTGAAAAGGGTCTGTTTGTTTTTAAGTAATGTTGTGTTATATTTCAGAATTTAAAGATTTTGTTGTTGAAAGAATGCAGATAACATTTATGAAGGTGCTGTAAAAGGATCAGTTTTGAAATGGCAGGTGATATTGAAGAACCCTTTACGCTTAGTTTTCAGGTAAAGTTGCTGTTTTTATTCCTTTTGGATCTTACAATTTGTTACTCTCATTCATTCATAAGTTGAATATGATAAAATATTAAGAAAAAAGTTGGAATCCTTATGTTTATTGGTTTGGTGTTTCAGTATCAGTCTATCTGTTTTTGGAATTGAATATGATTAATTTATGGTTAAGAAGATGCATATAATCACTTTTCATAAGTTAAATTTGGACCTTTTTACTCAGGCGGTTACTGAATGTTTTTAGTAACTTCTTTGTGTTTTGTTGATTTGAAAACTCTTGCTATTTTGTAGGTTTGTTAGTTATGGATCCACAACACTGCCATGAAATGATATAGTAAATGTTGGATTGCATGCTTGTTCATTGATTGAGACTTTGTGGAAAGAAACTTTTAGTGCAAAAGATTTAATTGTCTTCTGGAATAGTTGTAGTTTGTTGTCCCTTTTAACAGTAGAGTTTAATTATGTCTCAAAATAGTTAGCCATATAAGCATGTTAGGAGATGTTAATTGAGATATTAATAGTTAAACCATTTAAGGTATGTGAAGATTTTTCATGAGAACTAAATCTATAAAGGTTTTCGACTAACTTTGTGATCAGTCGGTTGCTGATTCTTGGTCTTAATCTACATTACCAAAATTGACAGGCAGATTCATGGCAATCTGGATCTATCTCATTCGGTAGATTTGAAAACGAAGCTTTATGTTGGGAGAGGAGGTCTTCTTTCACACATAACAGGTATCTTGAAGAGGTTGAGAAATACTCGAAGCCAGGTTCTGTAACTGAGAAGAAAGCATATTTTGAGGCGCGTTTTAGAAGGAGGGCACTTCTAAGCCAGAGCTCGTCTGAGTGGCAGAACGGGACCGAGTCTCAAACTAGTGAAAACGATGGCCCTGAGAATACATGTTATGAGGGGGACTCTGAGCATGTTAATGAGGTCGGCTGTTCTGCACACTTTGTTGAAAATCATGATGGATCAGCCAACGTACTGAAGAATGAAAATTGTCAAGCTAGTGAAAATGATGCTGCTGGGAGTACAGGTTATGAGGGGGATTTTGAGCATGTTAGTGAAGTTGGCCATTCGGCTCGCTTTGATGAAAATCAGGATAGACCATTCCATTTACTGAAGAATGAAAAATATCAAGCTAGTGAAAATTATGTCACTGAGAATACAGGTTATGATGGGGACTTTGAGCGAGTGAATGAGGTTGGTCATTCTGCACGCTTTGTGGAGAGTTTTGACGGATCAAACAACGGAGACGTCGAAGTCACAGAATTTGGCAGAGAAGATAGTTTAATTTTCCATTCAGGACCTCATACTGAATATGCCACCGACAGTTCCCGTGTACTTCAAAGTATTTCTGAGCATCTGGAAGCAGAAGCAAAAGATCATCTTGATACTGGAAATTCAGCCGTTGATGATCCTGCACCTGAGATTGAAGTGAAAGAGAAACTAGAAGACCAAGATAACAGTATGGAGGTTTCATCAACCTCTGTTGATCTGTCCTCAAATGCTCACACCACTGAGAAAGATGGTAGTGTTTGTTCAGAACCTCAACGAAGTTCATCTTTGAAGGTATACCTCTTTTAGCATTTGTTATTATTAATCTTCTGTTTTTACAGCAGTTGCTGATCCTGCTTGCTTACTGTACTAAGCTATTTTAAATAATAGCATTCGTAGTCTTCTTCTAGAGCAGAAAATTATCTCCCCTTTATGTAGACTCACCTGTGCCTAAATTGCAGGTGAGGACTGCTTCTCGATCAAGAGATGCAAAATCCAGAATGTTGTACCAAGTTAATGTTGCTAATGGCAAGGGGACTATCTCAAAACAAGCATATAAAGACATTCCAAGAAAACCAAATAGAAGGCATAGCGATGTTTCCTTGACACAAGAAGGAGAAAGTCCTGGATTGGAAGCTCTGAACGCTCTCCATTTGCGTCCAACTGCCAGAATGCCAAAATCAGAGGTTGTTATCAGTTTTAGGCTTAGTGTTATCTTCAGATTGAATATCTATATGGAGGAGGAAGCCCTGCTATGTCAATGCTTTGGAACTTATTGCTCCATTGCTCAATTTTATTTATTTATTTATTTTTTTTCAATTCTCTTCTATTAGTAAATTGATGGAAATAGGTGGCTTGCTTTATATAGGTTTCTTCAGGTTCAAAAGCTAATGTACTTAATCAACAGAAAAGGTATGCTGCTAATTATGTCTTCCATATTGAAAATTTAGGATATTTTGGTCCCCCTGATTCATCCTAATTTTCCCGATCTCGTTGTTATTGAATAATGTAGCAGTGAGCAAGATCCGAGAGCAAAAAAGGTGGTCGCTTCTCGTGCTTTCTGTACAGAGAAAGTTAGCCAAAGAGTATATCAAAGTGTAAACAGGTCTAGATCGTGGTAAAATTGTGATCTTTAAGTACATATTGTGTTCATCAGCATTTATCTTATGCATATTGTTGTTGTTCAGGGATAAGCAGAGTGTGAATTCAAGTCAACCAGGCATGAAACAGAATAGATCTGGTTTCAGTTTCAAAAGTGAAGAGCGCGCCAAGAAAAGGAAAGAGGCAAGGACCGGTTTATTGTGTCAATTCGATAAAGTTTAAAAGTCATATACAACCTTTAAAAAGATTTTGATATTGATTTCAGTTCCTTGTGAAGCTAGAGGAGAAAATGCATGCGAAAGAGGCAGAAAAACATCAGCTCCAAGCAAGAACTCAGGTAATAAAGTCAGGCAATGATTCTTGTGACTGTTCTAAACAGGTGTAGATTAATATAGAGAATCATAGTGCTTTCTGTCGAATGCTAGCTCTAAAAGATCATTGGTATATATTCTGTTAGGTTTTCTTCTCTTTTCTTTTATGTTCTGCTATCTATTTAGACTTGTAAATTGTAACATATGTCAAATGTAGCTATGGTCAGATGGCAATTTTTGTTGGTTGGTAGCTATGATTAATGACAATTGGTTTGCTTTACTTTGTGATATCTTCAGGTAAAGAAAGAAGCAGAGCTCAAACAGCTTAGGAGAAGTCTCAATTTCAAAGCCACTCCAATGCCTGCCTTCTACCATGAACCCGGTCGTCGGCCAGAAAGAAACAAGGTATTAACAAGTCCCAAATGTGAGATTATTCAGAGACCCAAAAACTCACTTTTCACTGTTGTATTCCTAATTCCTCTGTTATTCCCTATTTACCTTTGTTGAAACTAAGATGCTTCAAAACCATGCACTTCGGCGTACTGTTCTCTCATGAAGTAAAACTTGAGAAAATATGTTTACAAGCTGTTTTACTGTTATGGTAAAAGCACTTCCCTGTCATTTTATATTGACTCAAATCCCCTTTCTTGGAGACTTGGACAACCGAACCTTTCTGAAAAACAAGAATTTGGGAAGTTCTATCTTGCTTCCTTGATTAAGGGTAACATTGACACAAAAATATGGGATAGAGCATCTTGTACCTTTGTCCTGTTATGATATCCTTTAGGGCCCATTTTAATGTTATTAGGTATGAGCGGTAAGCACCATATGTCCTTGGGGACTTTTTTGTTTCAATCTCGTCAGGTGTGGGTGATAAAGGTGAATACTAGGAACAGGTTTGTTTCAAATTAAACCTGCTTTACCCGAGAAAGGCTTTTGGATGCGTCATACGTTAATTTCTGGAATGGCATTGTTGAAAACTTTGATGGTCGTTAAACTTTGACTTTCTAACATCCTCTCAAGGCTGAAAGCTCAATGCATAGTGAAGATTACACTGCACGCGTAGTGAATATTACCCTTTCATGCGGATGAGTAATATGAGAGGCAAACCACTTGTATGCCAAACTTTTTTTACATTGATGTGACGGCAGTTAGTATTGATAATCTTCCATCTCTAGCTGTATGATCTGAAAGTAGACTGAAACTATTTGATCTCTCTCCTCGTTTATATAAAGGAAAAAAGGTCTTGCTAATTATCTGTCTGTCTATTTACTCATGAGTTTGGCTGCACTTGTTTATCAGTTAATCGTCATCCTTATCCTTCTACTTAGTGATTATTTCTCCCTCTCGCTTTGAGTGTACCAATCATATAACTTGATTTTTTGACTGATTTTCCAGGAGTTAGCAAGTAAGACTAAATCAAGTAAGTCACAAAGCAGGCTTTCATCTCCAGGGACTAGAGCTACTAGTGCAACAGAGAACATCGTTCCTCGTTCAGGGGCAGAAATCGATAACAGCTGTTCCACTAATGAACATCTAAATGTGGCTGATTCACCAAAGGCGTCAGATGTAACCAATCATCCTTCAGCAGAATTATCAGACAGCAGTGTGCCATCTTCAGCTCCAAGAAGCAAAACTTCTCGACAGACCAGACCGAATAAATCAGTAGCTCCAAAGAGAGAGCAAGAGAAAAGGCAGGTTGTGAGTTCTCCAAGACCGAAAACGCCAGATGCGAACAAGGGGAACAAGGGCTTCAAAGCTGAGGAGAAAACAAAAGTTGTTGCGCGAAGAATGGGAAATGGTGCAATGAGAAAGGATATTAGAAGTATTGATTTGAGCAGAAGTACACGAATGGGTCGTTTAGCTGTTGGCGTTGCTTCCTAAAAACATCAACGTTTACGTCTTATAAAACCTGTCATGTCTGCAAGACGGACGACGTATGAAGGTGACTTGGTGATCTTGCTCCTAAGTCAGATTGTAATGTGTGAATTCTCATTTTCGCAACATAGCAAATGTGATGGATCAACTATGTTGAGACGATATACTTAGTGTGTAGGTTAGCATTTCTGTTAGATAAGCAGTCTGTAACTATGTGTAGTTTGGATAGAGAAATAATTATGGATCTCTTTAAGCCAAGTTCTTGAAATACCATGAATGCTGTACTACTAAATATTAACACACTGAATAAGATGTTAAATTTCAGTTCACTTATTGGTCTTATTGGATTGTCTTTCCTACCATATCCCCTCCTTTCCTCCCCTCTAAGATAAACACCTTTACTATAAAAAGGAAAGGCAACTCCAATTCTATTTTCTTTTATCTTAAAACGGTTAATCATATAGTTGTAGGAGAGCTTTGGCGTAACTGGTAAAGTTGATGTCATATAATCAGAAGGCCACGGGTTCGAGCCGTAAAAAAAGTCTCTTGCAGATATGCAGGTAAGGTTGCATCGTATGATAGACCCTTGTGGTCCGGCACTTTCCCGGACCTCGTGCATTGTGGGAGCTTAGAGCACCCTTGTGGTCCAGCCCTTCTCCGGATCCCACGCATAGTAAAAGTTTGGTGCATCCTTGTGATCCGGTCCTTCTTCGGATTCCGCGCATAGTGGAAGCTTAGTGCACCGGATTACCCTTTTTGTTAATCATATAGTAATAGGACCACCATTGTTGGTAGTTGATTGGTATAACTCATAGACTAGTCACTAAAGCACAGCCGTTCATTTCTTACAATTATATACTTATAAAGTCTCTTCATTAAATATTAACTTATTTTAGGGTCCAAATAGTCGACATCACATGCAAATTAATTATCCAATCTAATCATGCCATAACTTGAGATTAACATCATATATTTGCTAATCTCTCTAGTCTTTTTTCTTTTTTTGGTAAGAGGGAAACCTGCGGCTGCTGCAATCTCTGCTCTTCGGGTGAGCACTCTGTGGTGAACACTTTGTTCGCACAGAGTAAATCTCCCCTTATGTAATAGCCTGCAAATCACACGGGAGATGTAAATTGCACGAGGTAAGCTTTGCGCGACAAGCTCAACCCAAAAGGCATTGAGGACCGCTACAACCTTTGCTTTCCGGGTGAGCACTTTGTTCGCACTGAGTAAACCTCCCTCTGTGTAATAGCCTGCAAACTACACGGGGAATTTAAACTATACTAAGCAAGTTCTGTGCGACAAGCTCAACCTAAAAGACATTGAGGGGGTATTCGATCGTGGATAACCACCCTCCGAACCAAGTGGGCAACCCGAAGAGTTAATCTCTCAGGTCTTTAATGGTAAACCATAGTGGGAAAACAAACATTTGATGAGATTGTGACCTTTGAACACGTTAGGCTACTAGACGAAATATCACTCTCTTTCGACGGCCATATAAATCTCTCACAGCCTGTCTGTTCATGAATTTCTTCAATTATTAATTTTGCACCTTATTACACTTGATAAAGGGGAAAAAGGAAAAAATAAATGAAAAGAGAATAGATAGAAAAACATAAATGAAAAGAAACAGATGATTATTGTGGTGTTTTTTCTTCCCTTGGTTTTCTTGGCCAGTATGTAGCTCCACTAAACCTATTGTAAGAAAGATTCACCTTATAATTTAATACGTTACAGAAGGCCATTTGTTTTAGTTTCTACTAATTAATTTCACCCATTATGAGCAGTCACATTTAGTTATCTTCTAAAATGCTTACACTTCTCATTCACAAAAGAGAAGTGTTCAAATTAGATGATCTTTTACTAGACCTATTAATGTATTTTCTCGTCACTTCGATATATATATATATATATTAGAAGAATTATGGTAATTGATACTGCCTGGGTTTAGCTCTTGATATTCACTTGATTTCAAACGAAATTTAATCTATGTGTACTTTAGTATTTAATTTGGTCAAATTAATTTCCGGCACTCAAAAATTGACAAACAAATTGAGACGGATGGAGTGATATTTACTCCAATTAAAGGGAAAATGCACACATAACACTATAATAAGGTTCTCATGTTAAAATCTACTATATTTTTTTATGGTCAAGTCACCAGATTACCCTAAACAGAATACAAAATAAATAAATAAATAAATAAATAAATAAACAAACAATTAAAAAGTGGTGTATCTGAGAAATTGAAAAGGAAGTGATGCAAACTGGCATGAATTTCTGGGAAAGTTGGTTGTTAGGATAAAAAAAGGTAGGAAAGGTGAGGCTACTGGTTCAAAAAGAGAGGTCAAAGTTAGGTGGTAATTATAATCTTATACACCTCCGTTTCAATTTTGATGAAATAGTTTGGAATTTGTGCTTTTAGAAGCTTAAGGAGTAAAGGCTTTGCAGAATTATAATATTTATGTGGTTATAAAAATTGAAAGTCCCGAGCTTGAAAATAGAGGAACGAAGGATTAAACTCCTGATAACAAGCTTTTTTTTATTTAATCAATCCTAGACGATGCAAATCTAAATTAATCGAACCAATTTATTATAAGGGCCGGATAATTGTTTTTTGTTTTTTTCGGGAAAAAAAAAGCCAATATTGACCTTAAAGGGTTCAAATGGCCATTTCAATGTGTAAATAAAAACTATTCATAATATTCTTTTTTGATACAAAATCATCATGTGAAATCAAACGATATAGAAGAATCCAGATTATCAAACGTAAAAGCCAAGACTCTTGATAATCCATCCAATTGTTTATCGCCAAATATATTTATTTCCCTTTTTCTGCAAAATAAATAAAAAAACAGAGAGAAACTCCTCTGTCCATACAGAATAAATACATATAGAAAAACGGACTGATATTGATCATTAGAACACAATTCCCATAACAATCTAATTAACATCTTCTCTCTACTAATTACATCAAAATTCACTAACTTATAATAGTATTAGTGAAAAAGCAAAGTCATGAAAATCAAAGGAAAAACAGTGGTGATGATCATCATATTCTTCCAGCTGGTTCTTGATTGTTGAATAGAAAGTGAAGATGAAGATTGATCATTATCAGAATGAGGAGGTTTTCTGTAATAAAATGGAAACCAAGGCACTATTGGTTCAGGTGGTGGTGGTACTTCACCATTTACAAAATCTGGCGGAGAGTTATCATAATCATTTGGTGGATTATTATAACCAGCTGGTGGTGGATTGTAATTAGTTGATGGATTATTTGGAACATACCCTTGTGGAGTTGTTGCTGCCGGAGGAGGGTTGTTTCCGGCGGGGCCGGTCGGCGGCGGATAACACGGATAAGGGCATTCTTGGGCTGAGATTCTTGCCGGAGAAATGAGTAATAGCAATAGTGGAAAATACAGTAGCAGTGTTGAGAGAAGTTTTCTGAGTTTAGAAGCCATGTTTTGTGTAGTAGAAAGAAAGTGAAGGAAAGGAAGTATAGACTTTTTTGAGGGGTTTACTTAAGATTAAGGAAAGATGCAAAAGTATAGAACAAAAGCAAGAGTAAGGCTTTAGGCCACTTTGTATTATGTCTTTGATTATTTTAGGTGGGAGAATATTGTCCACCATGCAAATATTTTTTATCATTTATTTAAAGTTAGGTGTCTCAATTGTAATTTTAAAAAAGAATTTGTTAAGAGAGGATCTTTTGGTTGGGGGGAGGGAGGGGGGGGAGTTAATATAAGATAAAGTTTAATTATGAGATTAGGTGATGTGATGTTTTCATCACTTTCTAGTAGTGAAACTTCAAAGCATGA
Organism: Nicotiana paniculata; assembly: GCA_005239505.1. Taxonomy (NCBI): domain Eukaryota; kingdom Viridiplantae; phylum Streptophyta; class Magnoliopsida; order Solanales; family Solanaceae; genus Nicotiana; species Nicotiana paniculata. Next base: position 28,224 of record MDKI01231166.1, on the reverse strand, counting down.
GGGTGTTTTGGAGTTATCCTTTTCTTTTCTCTCTGTTTCTTTCCAAGAGTGTTTAGGAGATTTTCCCGTCTCAAATTATTTGTCGTAGTTTCTAAAAATAATTATCTTAAATTATTTATTATTTTAAAAGTTCAAGACTAACTTAATTACTTTTTTCCTATTTTACCTTTAGTAGGAATTGTTATTGAATACTACAAACACCTCAATTATAAGATAATATTATAATTGTTTAAATACCAATAAGACATAAATAAGAGTAAAATAGTAAAAAATACCTCATAATTATTGTTTTCCTAAGGGGCTTGTAAAACATAAATACGACAGATAATTTGAGACGGATGGAGTAATTGGTAATAATTCATATAATCGATACTAACTTGTTTGAAATTGAGCCATAGTTATTATTTGTTACAGTGTTTAGGAGTGAGCATTAAAATCATGAAATCGAAAAACCGATTTAATCATTAAAATCATTAATATAAGATGAAGTTTAATTATGAGATTAGGTGATGTGATGTTTTCATCACTTTCTAGTAGTGAAACTTCAAAGCATGAGGGTGTTTTGGAGTCATCCTTTTTTTTCTCTCTCTTTTTCTTTCCAAGAGTGTTTAGGAGATTTTTCCGCCCCAAATTATTTGTCGTGGTTTCTAAAAATAATTATCTTAAATTATTTATCATTTTAAAAGTTCTAGCCTAACTTAATTACTTTTTTCTTATTTTACCTTTAGTAGTAATTGTTATTGAATACTACAAACACCTCAATTATGAGATAATATTATAATTGTTTAAATACCAATAAGACATAAATAAGGGTAAAATAGTAAATAATACCTCATAATTATTGTTTACTTAAGGGGCTTGTAAAACAGAAATACGACAGATAATTTGAAACGGATGGAGTAATTGGTAATAATTCATATAATTGATACTAACTTGTTTGAAATTGAGCCATAGTTATTATTTGTTATAGTGTTTAGGGGTGAGCATTAAAATCATGAAATCGAAAAACCGGACCGAACAAGAAAAAGCATACCATCGATATTTCGTATGTACAATCGTAATTGTTTACCCTTAAAATTGGATAACAATTAAACTTATATTGTGATTTTAAGGATATGTGATTTCACTCAACACCAATTAATAAATATGAAGATAAATGACAAAATTAAATTATAAGTGAAGCAAACCAGTGTTCAAACAGAACTCAGCCCTCGAGTCGAAGTACTCTCGAACTAATGGGTGCAAGAACAATTAGAAAATAGAACAAGCTGATAAATAATAATGTAAGCGAGAAACAAAGAATTATATTGCTTTGATCTCTGTGAATAATAATGTTTACAAATGATTAGAACTCCCCTTTATATAGTAGAGGAATTCTACTTGTGGTACAACTCTAATTACGGAAGAAAATCCCATGATTAGCTAATTAATTATTTCTGATTTGATCCGTTCCGAGATTCACGCTATGATCTTTGACCAATCACGGATATCTCGCCCCTCTGTTATTATGCCATCTCTGATCATATTCGATGCCTGTCTCATTTGGCTCCGGTTGCTACTAGCCTCAATCTTGATATGCATCTCGAGTCTGGTCTCGATCTCATCCTCGAGATGTAGTCTGTTTCGTTACAAAGTCATCCTTCGATGCAACCTCCGGGTCTCGGTCAAACTATAAAATTGGGTAGGCCCGGTTTTAACCGTATACAGATTGTCCCCTTGTTTCTTGGAATGTAATGATAAGAAACGAATTGAGCCTTCGATTTTTTATCTCGACTTGTCCAGACGTCATATCCATGACGTAATTCGCGGAAGTGACAGAAACGTCCAGTCGATACAGCTCCCCAAATCATTAATGTGCGTTAGTTGGTGGTCGGCCACTAGGGCCTTTGAAACGTCACCGTGAATCTCATAAATAGGCATTTTCTTCATTGATTCAAGTTTTACTTTCACTTTCTTCTAATCTCTAAATTTTTTACCTCTCCTAAGTTCTTTCCTTCTACAGACCTTCAAGCTTCGCTGTTAATCTTTTCTCTAACATCAAGTTTTATCTTCTTCTTTCTTCTTTAAGCGTAAACGAAAATGGCAAAAACATCCAAAATAATTCCCCAAAAGGAAAACACTTCTTCATCACAGCCGGCTGGTGACAAAAAGTCGGTGGATCCGCGTCTAAAGAGTGCATTCTCGGTGGGTATGCCCTTAATTCCCAAAATAGTTCCCCAAAATGAAAACATTTCTTCATCACAGTCGGCCGGTGACAAAATGCTGGTGGATCCGCGTCCTGAAGAGAGCATTCCCGGGCGGATGTGCCCTTAATTCCGACTTTAAGGTCGAGAAAGCTTCCTTGGTCCCTAGTCGATGCGAGCCTATGTCGAGGTACATTTGCTCGATAACTGAAGGGTACCTCGAGCAGGTAAAGATAGACTGCAACTGGGGGAATAAAACGGTGGTGATTCCAACCCTCAAAAAAACATCATCACCCACGTGGAAGGATTTCTGAGTGTTTACACTTACCCTTTCACGCTGGGCCCGCTCGATCCCGTCATCATCGACTTTTGCCGTCAGTACCAGATAACCTTAGGCCAAATCGATCCCTCTTTTTGGAAAATAGTCATCATGCTTCGATTCTTCTCAAGCAAAGTCGAGGGGATGCCATTCACCCTCGACCACCTCATTAGGTTGTATAGCACCCATATTTATCGAGGGTTAATTAAACTCCAGCGTCGAGCAACCAAGGTGTTGTTCTCGAGCATCGACAAGGACAAATATCGAGGATGGATTGGTAGATTCGTTTGAGTGAAGACTTCTGACCTCATCCCGACAGAGAAGATGTCATTTCCTGATAAATGGAACATGAAGCGTAAGTATTATGTCACTATTAGCTTCCATGCATTATTTTTTTCCTCCGCCTTTTCTCATTAATTTCTTCTTTCATGATGTAGTGGTTTCTTGGACGCCCTGTGCGATCCTCGACCTCGAGATCTGGGTTTGGAAACTGGCCTCGACCTCCACGTACGTCGAGTGCTATTGGCGCGACTTACCAAAAGGTCGATGGGAGGCCAAGAATCATGGTAAGCTCTATTTTCACATATTTTATAATTTGATCAGGGTATCTTTTTATACTTAATCGATTTTCTGGTGTGTAGGCTTGGGAAAAGACGCGGACATGAGGCCTCTGACTAGCGAGTAAGAGACTTCGGCCCCGATTTCGAAGCCGGTGAAGGACAATAAGAGGAAGAGGGCCTCCACTTTCGGGGTCCCCAAGCCCAAAAAGAGCACTATTTGAAGTTCGAATACGGACATTATTTCCTCCTTGCTGATGCACTTCAGCGGATAAAGGAGGAAGAAAAAGAAGAAGAAGAAGAAGACTTCGTTCTGGTGGCCCGAGTGTAGAAGACCATCGAGTCCCCAAAGGCCACCGAATCAGTGGTGGCTGCTGAAATCCCACCTAGAGCTAAGGAGGTCTTGGAGAAGGACTCTTGAAGTCCCCGAGTCGTTGAATATCAAGGCTACTCCCCACCAAGATGAACAAGTGGTGGGTAGATCTAAGGGCACCGGCCCTGAGGCACATCACACTGAAGAGAGCGCCCAAGTGACTCACTTGGGTCAATAGTAATCGAAGACTCGCCTACTCTTCCTGCATTTTTTGAATAGGCGATCCGGGATGCTCAAGCTTTGAGGACCCCCGAGGTAGGCGGAGTCCCCATAGGGGAGGATCTCTGCCGAGATTGCTTTGTCGGGGTCGAAGATGCTTCCGACCTGAATGACACATCCAACCTCTTCGAAGATGCTCAACGAATCCTGAACCAGGTAAGTCTTAATTCCTTTCATGATGTTGTATTCATCCATCTTCTGTCTAACTCCCTTTCTTTTCTACGTAGGCCTTTTCCAAGTCCTGGGCTGAATTGAGTCAATGTGAGGTTGGCCTCCGAAGGCTTTCGGAAGAGAGGAATGCCCTCAAGCTTCTCTGCAGGCAATAATATGAGGAGATTAAGGTCCTCCGAGCCGAATTGGCTAAGGCTCACAAGGATCAGACCGACCTGATCGAGCAGTTAATGATACTCTTAAAAGCTCATGGGCTTGATTCGGGAACGGAAGCTAATATTTCAGTATCACAGCTGCAGAAAAAGATCGAGAGGATCGAGCAGTTCCCCGAGGAGGTCGAGGAGATTAAGGCAAAGTCCTACGGGTGGAAGAAAGGCATGGACCGCCTTAATGTAGAGAAAGAAACTGCTCTATCCCAATTGTCATAGGTTGAAAGTCATCTTTGAGGCATGAAAGAGAAAAGCTCGGCTCAGTCGGGGAAGATAGAGGAGCTTGAGGCTCGGTTGGCTTCCGAACTCGCAAAGGCCAAATCTGAGGCTAGAAAGGCAAAGACCGAGGCTGAGGCGTCTGTGGCTATCTATCGGGTTGATGCTGAAGCCGCTCAAGTTCAAGAAAGAGAGGCCAATCTCGGAGGGAAACCCTCACCAAATGTCAATCTCGGAGGGAAACCCTCGAGGAGATCCACGCTCGAGGTTTCGATCTTGCCGAAGAGATAGCTAAGACAAAAGAGCATGAAGCCGATACTAGAGCACTGGCCACTTCTGATGACGAAGACGATGATGATGATGATGGCAGCAAGAGTGGGTCCGAGAATGGGGAGGACCCCGATGAAGGATCTTCCCCCGAGAATAGTTAGGTGCCTTTGTATTTTTTCTTTTTTTTTTCTTTTTTCTTTTGTGTAGGACCTCGATTGGTCCTTTGTAAATATCTTAACATGTATAAAACTTTTCCTTTTTTGGGTCTTTACCTCGACTTTCTCCTTGTGATTCGCTTTATGCCTTATGAAAATTTTGATATACTTCATGCCTTGTGAAAATTTTCTTCGTAAATACGAAGCTTGGGAAATTTGGTCAAAGCCAGAGTAGTATAGTCTTTATAGTTGAGTGAGTACTTGCTCGAACTCGAAGTAGGAAGACCCTTAGGTTTTAGTTGAGTGAGGATGAATTATCGAACTCAAAAAATATAACGGCCCTTAGGCTCTTGAATTGGGCCGATATGGCCTCAAGAGAGTGTTTTTTTTGCCCTTTTCGGCTTAAAAAGTTTAATCATATAAAAATTTATCATGCCTTATCACGAAGTAAGTATGTACCCTTTGGGTTGTTTCGGGGTTTAGTGTTGTCGAAACCTTTTGCTTTTTTGTGCCTTAGCACAATTTTGTTCAGTACTAAATTGTTCGAAGGTTCGAACAGTCCGATACCCCTTAGGATTTTTCGAGGGCTGATGTTGTCGAAACCCTTTGGTTATTTTTCCTAGGGTAGCCTTTTAAACCAGTTTATAAAAGTATTCGAAGGCTTGTTTTCATTACGGAATTCGGACGTCTCCAAACCGTGTTAGTTTGGATGTAGCCTTAGGATTTGCCTCTTGGGCTTATTTTCCCAATTATACTTCGAACTTGTTCGAAGTATCATTCCCCGAGTGGGGTGGACTTGGCCTATAAAATCGAGGATTACCTTTTTAAGGTCTTATAGTCTCGAAGTTTAATAATTCGAGCATGTCGATTTTTGGATGGCAGTCCCCGAGTACAGGGTTAATAGTTCAAGCTTTAGTTGCGATCGGCCCTTGAGCCAGTTTCCGTGATAGATCATAAGTATGAAATTGTAAGGTAGAAATTTTAGTAAGGCATGGAACATCTGGTAAGGAAAAAATACTTTTTTCAATAGATCATACATGCATACATGCTTTTCCACTAGGGCTCGAGTAATCTACATGGACACGATTCATTCGACCGTTTGGCCCTTTACAAAATTTACCTATCAAGACCCTGTTGACACGAAGTATTTTCCTCAACATCGTGATGCCCCCCAGTATTCGAGGTTGATTGTAAAGAAGCCTCGGATACTGTTGAATTACTCTACACGAGCAATAGCTGCCTCGCTAAAAACCTTGCCGAAAAAACCCATTTGGGAACAAAATCGGTTGAAGGGAAAAAGAGTGCAACGCATGCTTTCAAACCTAAGGACTTTGTGTTGGGAGAAAACTTTGATGTCTTTGATCGAACACCTGCAACAAGTTAGTATAAAACATAAACGAAAATGGAGAAAGTCATACATTAGCAATAATATCGTTTGAGGAGTGATATGTTCCAATTATTTGGCAATTGTTCACCGTTCATCGTGTCACATTTGTAGGATCCCTTTCCGATGATGTCGAGGATCTGATACGGTCCTTCCCAATTTAGGTCGAGCTTTCCTTCGTTTAGGTCTCGAGTATTGAGGATGACTTTTCTCAGAACTAAGTCCCCGATTCTAAAGTGTTGAAGATTGTCTCTTCGGTTGTAGTACCTTTCGATGCGCTGTTATTGTGTGGCCATTCGACGAGGGCGGTTTTCGTTTTTCATCTATTAATTCGAGGCTCGTATTCATAGCCTCGTGATTTGACTCTTCCGTTATGTATCAAAATCTGACGCTAGGTTCACTGACCTCGGTTGGGACAGAGCTTCGGCACCATATACTAAGGAGAACGGTCCCCCGTACTGGATTTTGACGTTGTTCGATATGCTAAAGGACTTCGGGAAATACTTTTATCCATTTTACCTTAGCATCATTCAACATTTTCTTTAGATTCTGAATGATGGTCTTGTTTGTTCATTCGGCATGTCCGTTCCCAGTAAGATGATACGGCATTGACAAGATCCTTTTTATTTTGTGATCTTCGAGAAGCTTTGTTATTTTGCTGCCGGCGAATTGTTTTCTATTGTCGCGTACAATTTCGGCAGGCATCCCGAATCGGCATATGATGTGGTCCCAGATGAAGTTTATAACTTCTTTTTCTCTGACTTTCTCAAAAGCCTATGATTCAACCCACTTAGAGAAATAGTCAGTCATAAATAAAATGAATTTAGCTTTACCTGGGGCCGATGACAGAGGGCTGGCGATATCCATTCCCCATTTCATGAACGACCATGGAGATAAGACTGAATGAATTTGTTCTGCGGGCTGGTGGATCATCGGCGCATATCTTTGGAACTTGTCGCACTTTCGAACGAATTACTTAGTATATTTTTCCATATTGGCCAAATAATATCCTGCTCTGATGACTTTGTGAACCAGTGATCGGCACCGGAATGGTTTCCGCAAGTACTCTCACGAATTTCTCGTAGGACATAGTCGGTGTCTCCCGGACGCAAACATATTGCTAACGGTCCATCGAACGTTCTTCTGTATAGTGTTCCATCTTCGGCCAATGTGAATCGTGCAACCTTTGTTCGTAGAGTCCTCGATTCCTTAGGGTCTGATGGGAGATTCCCATTTTGTATATACTCGATATATTTATTCCTCCAATCCCAAGTTAGGCATGTGGAGTTTATTTCAGCGTGGCTTTCTTCAATTACTGACTTTGAAAGTTGTACAACAGTCCCCAAGCTAATTTCGTCGTCTTCGACTGATGACCCCAAATTTGCAAGGGCATCGACCTCACTGTTCTATTCTTGAGGTACATGATGTAGGGTCCATTCTTTAAACCGATGTAGTGTTACCTGCAGTTTGTCCAAGTACCTCTGCATTCGATCTTCTCGAACCTCAAAGGTTCTGTTGACTTGGTTTACCACAAGTAAGGAGTCTTATTTGGCCTCGATGGACTCTTCTCCCAAGCTTTTAGCCAACTCGAGACCTGCAATCATGGCCTCATAATCGGCCTCATTGTTAGTCAACTTAGAAGTTTTGATAGATTGCCTAATTTTATTGCCTGTGGTTGTCCTCAAATGATGCCTAGCCCGGACTGCTTCACGTACGAAGCACCATCTATAAAAAGGGTCCACACCCCCGAAGATGTACCTATTTTTAACAATTGTTCCTTTCGACCTCGGGTACGAGGGCTGGCATGAAGTCGGGCACGAAGTCTGCTAAGATTTGAGACTTGATGGTCGTTCGGGGTTGATACTCGATATCATACCCACTGATTTCGACGACCCATTTGGCCAATCGGCCCGAGAGTTTGGGCGTATGCAAAACATTACGAAGAGGATATGTGGTCACCACACAAATTGAGTGACACTGAAAATATGGTTTTAATTTCCTAGAGGCGCTTATTAGAGCAAATGCTAATTTTTCTAAGTGTGGGTACCGGGTCTCGGCCTCACCTAAATTTCAAATAACATAGTAAATAGGAAATTGCGCACCTTGATCCTCTCGAACTAGGACTCCACTTACCGCGACTTCCGATACTGCTAAATATAAGTAGAGTTGCTCGTCCGCTTTCGGAGTATGAAGCAGTGGTGGGAGCGAGAGGTACCACTTTAATTCTTCCAATGCATGTTGGCATTCTGGGGTCCAAGCAAAATTGTTCTTCTTTTTTAGCAGTGAGAAGAACCTGTGACTTCGATCTGAAGACCTCGAGATAAACCGGCCTAAGGCGGCTATCCACCCCGTTAATCTTTGTACGGCCTTAACACTGTCCATGGCTGTGATGTATTTGATTGCCTTGATTTTATCGGAGTTGATCTCGATCCCCCGATTTGATACCATAAAGCCGAGGAACTTTCCCGAATGGACTCAGAATACATACTTCTCCGGATTAAGCTTCATGTTGTATTTTCTCAATATATTGAAGGTTTCCTGCAAATATGTTAAATGGACCTCTGCCCGCAGGGTCTTAACTTGCATATCATCAATGTAGACCTCTATTGATTTACCTATTGTTCTTTGAACATTCGGTTCACTAGGGGTTGGTAAGTAGCACCAGCATTTTCTAGTCCAAACGGCATTACATTATAACAATAGGTGTCGTACTTAGTAATGAACGAAGTATTTTCCTGGTCCTCCAGGTTCATTTGTATTTTATTGTACCCGGAGTAGGAATCGAGAAAACTAAGGATCTCATGGACGGCCGTGGCATCGATCATGCGATCGATATTCGGCAGAGGAAAAGAGTCTTTGGGACATGCTTTATTTAAATCTTTATAATCTACATTCTAAGTTTGTTCCCTTTTTTAGGGACTACAACTACGTTTGCTAACTATTCGGGATATTTTACTTCCCTAATAGATCCTATTTTGAGAAATTTTGTTACCTCGTCCTTGATGAATGCGTGTTTTACCTAGACTAGGGCCTTGTCTTTTGTTTTACCGGTCTAAAATTTGGATCCATGCTCAATCGATGTGTTGTGATTTCCGGTGGGATCCCTGTCATATCTACGTGGGACCAAGAAAAACAATCGATATTATCGACAAGAAATTTAATGAGTTTTTTCCTGAGTTTGGGGGTTAACCCCGTACCCAGGTATACTTTTCGATCGGATAGGTATTCGATCAGTATGGCCTGTTCCAGCTCTTCGACTGTTGATTTGGTGGCGTCGGAATCCTGGGGCATAATGAAGGATCAAGGGATCCAGTAGTCATCGTCCTCATCCGTTCCTTTCTTCTCCGACTGAGTCGAGGCTGGTGGTTGTGGTTGCTATTTAGCCTCCTATTTTTCTTTGGTCTCTGATCCCTTTGTTGACAAAAGCGCTGATATCGGTATTACCTCATCGACCACGAACATTTCTTTTGCAACATGTTGTTCCCCATATACAGTTTTCACTCCATCCGGCGTTGGGAATATCAGTATTTGGTGAAGGGTTGAAGGGACTGCCCTCATATTGCGAATCCAGGATCTTCCGAGCAGGGCGGTTGTATCTCATATCGCCTTCGATTACATGGAACTTGGTTTCTTGAATAGTCCCAGCCACTTTTACCAGTAAAATGATTTTGCCTTTTGTTGTTTCGCTGATCATGTTGAAACCATTTAGGACCCTAATTGCGGGTACGATTTGATCTTGTAGGCCGAGCTGCTCCATGACCCTCAATCGAATAATATTGGCCGAGCTCCCTGGATAAATTAAAACATGTTTAACCTGAATTTTATTTATAAGGATATAAATTACCAAAGAATCATTTTGGGGTTGAGAGATCCCTTCTGCTTCCTCATCGTTGAATGATACGGTGCCTTCTGACACATAATCTCGGGTCCGTTTTCCCTAGTAATTGATACTTTAGTGCGTTTGAACACGGGCTCTTGTGGAATATCGACCCCACCAATGATCATATGATCATTTTTCCTGTTGGTGTCTCTGTCTCTGAAATGGTTCTTAGCTCGATCACTCAAGAACTCTCGAAGGTGACCCTCGTTGAATAGACGGGCCACCTCCTCCCTCAGTTGTTTACAGTCTTCGGTTCTGTGGCCATGTGTACCATGGTATTTGCATAGTTGATTGGGGTTTCTTTGGGAAGGATCGATTTGTAAGGGTCTGGGCCATCTAGTATCTTTGATTCTCCCAATGGCTGACACAATACTTGATGCATCGATACTGAAGTTGTACTCCGATAATCGTGGTGCCTCTGTGGGATCATCATGCTTATCGAAACCACTTTTGCTCATGAGTCCTCGAGAGCTCTGTCCTCGATCACTCATTCGATCGTTTCGGATGGGATTGTGTCTTGGGCCGTTGTTTCTTCGATATGCATTATATCGTTGATATCAGTCTCTGTTCGACCGAGGTTCTCTGTCGATATCCCTCTGATTTTTGCCGACGGGTCTGTTCGGATAAACGGAACCGGAAGGGGTCCCCAATTGATCATCCTTGACCTTGATCTTTGACTGGTACCGATTATGCACATCGACCCAAATTACCGCCGGATATTCAATTAAATTCTGCTTCAGTTGACTTGATACTACCGAACTTTGTTCGTTCAAACCTTGTGTGAAGGATTGAACATCCCAATCATCTGTGACCGGTGGTAGTTCCATGCGTTCCATCCGGAACCGAGATACGAACTCCCTCAACATTTCGTTATCTTTTTGTTTCACCTTGAAGAGGTCCGACTTCCTAGTCGCAACCTTTATTGCCCCGGCATGTGCCTTTACGAAAGAGTCTGCAAGCATGGAGAAGGAATCGATGGAATTAGGTGGTAGATTGTGATACCAAATCATTGCGTCCTTCAATAAAGTTCTCCAAATTTCTTCAGTAGAACAGACTCGATCTCATCATCTTCTAAATCCTTTCCTTTTATGGTGCATGTATAGGAGGTGACATGCTCATTAGGATCGGTGGTCCCATTATACTTAGAGATTTCCGGCATGTTAAGCCTGTAGCATTTTGAATATCAATTGGAGGCTGACTCCACCATCTCCTCCGCCCTGCGTACCTCGACCACCAGATCGAACTTCCCTGCGTACGCTTCCTTCGGGACCAACTCCCAAATTTGCATTTAGGAAGATATCTGAACTGAGATCGACGAGATTGGCTATTGGTTCTCCCTCGAGATCAGCATGAGGAACCTCGATCCCTGGGGCAGCTATATTGTCATTTTCCCCATGAAATCCGAAGTCGTTGTCACCATGTGTGTGCGTGCTGTTTGTGAGTTCGACATGTTTTTCCTGAAAACAAAAGTACTTACAAGAACAAGCGTAAAGTAGTGTGTGTTATCGGAATCAGTATCAAGCAATCACTATTATCCTTAGCCCCACTGTGGGCGCCAAACTGTTTACCTTTAAAATTGGATAACAATTAAACTTATATTGTGGATTTAAAGATATGTGATTTCAGTCAACACCAATTAATAAATATGAAGATAAATGACAGAATTAAATTATAAGTGAAGCAAACCAGTGTTCAAACAGAACTCAGCCCTCAAGTCGAAGTACTCTCGAACTGATAGGTGCAAGAACAGTTAGAAAATAGAACAAGCTGATGAACAATAATGTAAGCGAGAAAGAAAGAATTATATTGCTTTGATCTCTGTGAATAATGATGTTTAAAAATGACTAGAACTCCCCTTTATATAATAAATGAATTCTACTTATGGTACAACTCTAATTACGGAAGAAAATCTCATGATTAGCTAATTAACTGTTTCTGATTTGATCTGTTCCGAGATTCACGCCACGATCTTGACCAATCACGGATATTTCCCCTCTCTGTTATTATGCCATCTCCGATCATATTCGACACTTGTTTCGTTTGGCTCTGATTGATACTAGCCTCGATCTTAACAGGCATCTCGAGTCTGGTCTCGATATTTCATCCTCGAGATGTGGTCCGTTTGTTTACAAAGTCATTTTTTGATGTAATCTCCAGGTCTCGGTCAAACAACAAAATTAGATAGGACCGGTTTTAACCTTATACAGTAATACTGAATACCAAAGTACTGAACCGGAGTACACCAAATGCCCACCTAGTAGTGTTGAGGAGTTTTCCGTGCTTCGAAATTTTTTTGTTAACTTTCTAGGAAAAATTTATACACAACAGTATGTTTGTTTGGTCTTTTCCAGAAGCTAATTTTACATAATCTTTACCTTTAAACACAACACCAAAGCATCTTTTTAAATAAAAATTATTTCGGAGACAGAAAAATACAGTTGTATGAATATTATCGGAAGTTGTACGAACTTTAATATGATCAAAAGTTTTATTTTTATATGTACAGATTTACCAGTTTTAGAACTTAAGGCTCAATTATGCAAATTGCAATAAAAGATGCTCAATTAAAGACATTGTATAGCAAAAAAAATAGATGGCTGTGTCAGGAAAAAGGACAGAGAAGGAAACTGCACCACCAAGCTATTTTAGGGTCAATTCCAATTGGTTGACTTTGAAAACGTGTTGAACCAATTTTAACTACTGAAAACCAATATTAATATCAACAAAAAATTAAACTAATATTATAAACTATTTATAAAAAACTTAACAACTAATAATGAGGAAAACTATTTATTCAATTGCTCTTTTGCTGTTTTCCCTTTTTTCCTCCTAGAAGTTAAAAGCGGCTACACTATTTGCAGAAGAGTTGAGGAAGAAGAGCACGTTTGGCTTTAGTGAATATGAATTATAGTGCATTTGCCAAAGCGATGTATAAGTCAAGTTTTTTGAATGTGGTTTATATGTCGTTGATGAATCCCATTTGGCAATTGCAATTTATAAATCGCATTTGGAATTAGATTATAAGTCACATTGGATGAACGATCTATAAGTCGCATTTCACTATGCATATTAGCCGCATTCCGAATGCAATTTACTAGTGTCATCCCCCATGTAGTGTCATGTGTTATTTTTTTGTCTTTTTGGTTTCCCACCTGGTGTTCGGTACTCGCATTGAAGTCCGATCATATTCGGATTCGCGCCGCATAGGTCCCCATTCGGGGGGAAGCGCTCTCTACCAAAATTTTTCCATACCCAGGGCTCGAACCCAAGACCTCTAGTTAAGGGAAGAGCAGTTTCATCCACTGCACCACATCCTTTGGTGGTTGTGTTATTATTCTTAAATATACATCAATAAATTTTAACTTTTAACAAATAAATTGACAATCATTAATTATATAAGGGGCCACCATCAAATTAGAACTACTTTTTTAATAAGTAATTCGCTATGAAAGAATTATAACCCCACAAGTTATTTTAATTTTTTAAAAGAAAATTCATATGTAAAAGTAGTCCATAAATGTTCTACATCTTTTGTGTAGAACATCCTTGCAGGGTCTGGGTATCGTATCTCTATGATATACTCATTGGAAAGTAAGTTCTAGGTTATAAGAGTAAAAATAGCATCGGCTATTCAGTTTTCGGATTGGTTATTCAAAAATAGTCTGTGTTTACAAAGTTATTGAAAAATAATCATTATATTGCTGCAACACGAAAAATTTCAGCATACTATACTAGAGATCGGTGCACCCGTGTATGAACTTCCAGCATATTATACTGAACTCCAACACGCGAAAAGTCCCAGCATAATATACTGGAGATTGGATCACATGTATATGAACTTCCAACATATTATGCTGGACCGGTATATTATACTGGAACTCCAGTATATTATGCTGGAACTCCAGTATATTATGCTGGAATATTTTTTGAATTTTGAACAGTGTTTTTCGTTCAGATTTATCTTTACATGAAAAATGACTAAATTTCGATTACTTTTGAAACTGTGATTATTTTTGAATGATCACTTGTAAATCTAGCTATTTTTGAACTTCTTCTTCTCTTCTCAAATTTATTGTCCTATTTTATACTTTTTTTAATCGTTCTAAACTTTTATCCACTGTTTTATGGTTTAATCTTCTCTACACTTACTAGTGTTTTCTTTATATTATTATTATTATTATTATTATTATTATTATGGTACTCTTTGAATTAATGACCTTTATTCCTTAACCTAAACAATAGTGCCAACCGGCCATTTTGTTAAGGAAGAAAATAACAAGCTAGGAGGGGACACGCTCAAGCCAGGAACTTCTCAAAAAATGAGACTTTTGCTAAAGGCGGAGTTAGGGGTAGAAGAGCTTTATCCGATTTTTTTTTATTGTACATATAATTTATTTTAAATGTATATATATTAAATGTTGAATTCCTTTGATCTTTTGAATATTTTACTTTATTATTTTGCATTTTGAATCTCCTTAATAAAAATCATACCTCCTCCACTGATTTTAATTTACTCCATTAAGAAAACTAATACTGAGTACTAGTCATAACTCTTAAGGTGAGAATTCAAAGTTAATACTCGAGATTTGAAATACGTTTCTTGGATCTTGTTTGTTTGCCTTTGAATATGTAACTCCTCGTTGGTTTCTTCCTTTTATCTTGAAAATCACCAAACAATTGTCAAATCAGACCCTAAAAGTCTTGTTCCTTTCCACATTCTCTTTTTTTGGACTCAGTGCTGTTTTCTCTTATATTTTCAAATTACAAAGTAAAAAAAAAAAAAAAAAAAAATCATGTAATACATATATTCGGTGTTTTACTCCTAGACACTTGACGTGCAAAATAATTATTACATGTAATTTTCACATAAAAAGTTGGATTAATAACATAAAAAATAAAATATTTTACCTACCACAACAGCTTAAATACGCTGATTGTGCATTTTTTTGTTTTGTTTTTTAAGTATTATTATAAGTTAAATAGTACTCTTGTCAATAAACGAATTAGGTGGACGAGGAAAATAGTACATAAAAATTTTCTACCATCCATTCCACACGCAAATATAATTGGAACGGCAGGCCAGTAGATTATTTTAATTGCGGTGTAATAATTTGACATTTGATAATCAAATTTATTTAGATTTATATCAAATAAAGTTCATAAAAAAGAAGAAGTCTCCATATCAAAAATTTCTTATCATTCCTAGAACTCGAACCTGAAAACTCTGATTAATAATAAATAATTTTGTACATCTCATTATATAAGTGGATGGTTTACAACTTATTTGGATGGTCATTACCTATTGAATTGTATCGTATTGTTACTTTAAATACGATGTTTATTTTGATTATTACTTAAATTTTATTGTATTATATCGTTAAATCCGTCGTTACGTAACGACGAAATGTGTCACTTTATGTAACGACTGGTTTAGCGTGGTCGCGTGTTACCTTATCTTTTTATCTCAATCTCACCCTTCATTATTATTAAATAATTTTATTTTATCATTTACTCTACCTTTCATATTATAATTTTACCCTGTATTATAATTTTTCTTTATAATATTGCAAATTTATTCTTCATATTGCTGATGTGTGATATCATAAAACGATGACAAACATCGCAATCTATCTAAACATCACATTCATCAAACGACACAATATTATATACAATACATTATAAAACGATACGTAATAACCATCTAAACAAGCTATTAGGGCTAATGGTTGATAATTGATTTTATTGAAGATTATGAGAGATGCCAAATGATGGAGACATATGTGTCAAAAGGGAAAAAAGAAGGAATCATAAAGTCTTTAAAGGAATAAATTCAAAGTATGTCCAAAACTTTCTAACTTATCAATTTCTTAACTACTTCCTTACCTCCCCAGTTACAGTCCTCTCGAAAAATGGGATAAGTGTAAATATTTAAATACTCCTCCATATGAGTGGTGATATCATCCTCGGGTTCGGGGACTACCACATCCTTACCTCCCCAGTTACAGTTCTCTCGGACAATGGGAAGGGTATCTTTGGTGACAGAGCATATATATCTCGATGCCCCTTCACCTCGATCTTGTTTAGATGGGACCTTCTCAACTTTGAAGTCGTCTAAAATAGAGCAGCTCCCGGGGATAAAACTTTTCAAGTGGGCCTTTGCAGCCACTTCGGGATCAGCCGCCTCGTGAGCATCCATCTCAAGAACAACCACTTCGAGGACGGCTGCCTCGGGACCTGTTGTTGGGTGAGAAGATAAAGACGCGGCCTGCTGAGGAACTAATTTGGAAGTCTTGGCCATCGTAAATCTAGTAATAAGTGAAGATTTGGAAAGAATTTATGAAGATTTGAAGTTTGAGAAGGAAGATATGAGGCCCTGGGTTGAAAATCCAAGAAAATATATGAAGGTTTGAAGGTAGGATGAAGACCTGGGTAGAAACTTAAGAACAATTATGAATATTTGAAGGTTGAAGGTAAACAAATGAACATTTAAAAAAGTTGGAAGCTGCTAGGGAATTCGAAGATAAAAGCTAAAATTGAAAGTGAAAAAGGTACAAATGGTCGAAGCTTTTATAGGAGAAAACGTAGTCATTGCGCGACATTTCACATTCGGAGGCGACTAGCCGATGGGTGATACGTGTCCGAATTCAGAACGACGTAACTGATGGAACGTTCTGGCTCCTTCGTCGTCTCGGTTGTAACGTACAAGGAAGGAACTGGGGAACATCTATCGTTTCCCATCGTTTCGTCAAACCTACTCTCTGGGAAACGAGGGGACTATCTATATACGGGTAAAATCGAGGATAACGGGAAGCCCGATTTCCAGGTGGATCAGACGAAGCGAAGGTATGACTGCATGGGGTCAGAACCGAAGCTGAGGATTTCTCGTATCAGGGGCCGAACGGAGTGCTTGCCATCGGGCCTGGCAAGACAATACTCCCCGACCCAGAGCGATCTCCTAAACCTCGGAAAGCACTACGAACGGTTGCACACGACTAATAGATGGCCGTGATATCCGCGCCCGACCGGATATCACGGCGCGAATCTCGCCCGACGTCGGCGGCATATCAGTAATTGACGAGACATGAGGATTTTTTTTTACCTTTTTTAGAGTTGTACTAGGGACGCGACTCTCCTACTATATAAAGGGGAAGCTTTTTCATTCAATGGACATTGTAACACGCATATCAAAGCAATACAAACTTGTTTTTCTGCTTTCTAGTTACTAAGAATTTCTTATTCTAATCATAGTTCTTCATACACTTGGCTCCGAATTGAGGGTCGGGTCGAGGGCAGAATTATTGTCAAGGAATCCGAGCCCGGACATAACGTCTCAACTAGTTTAGTTATTTATTTTATCTTTAGTTCGTTTATCTAACGTTCTTGATTACTTGTGTCGAATCAATCCACATAGCCTTAAAACCGCGTACAAATTTAGTTGTTCTCCATTTTAAGGGTAAACAAACTACTGAAAACCAATATTAATATCAATAAAAGAAGAAACCAATTATAAACTATTTATAAGAAATTTACTAATTAATAATGTGAAAAACTATTTATTCAATTGCTCTTTTGCTGCTTTCCCTATTTTTTTTCCTCCTAAAAGTTAAAAGCGGCTACACTATTTGCAGAAGAGTTGAGTTGGAAGAGGTTTTATGAATATGGATTATAACGTAATTCCAATGCCATTTATAAGTCGTATTCTCGAATGCCATTGATATGTTGCATTTGAGTTTGTTTATAAATCACATTTCAGAATTAGATTTATAAGTCGCATTGAACGACGGATTTATAAGCTTAGCCGCATTGCGGATGCAATTTACTAGTGTCATTCCCTATGAAGTGTCATGGGTTATTATTCTTAAATATAACATAGCATGTATTTACTGAAGGTCTAAAAAGATTCAACTGATGAAGCACTATTGAGTGCTATATACATCAATGAATTTTTACTTT
This sequence comes from Nicotiana paniculata, assembly GCA_005239505.1. NCBI lineage: Eukaryota > Viridiplantae > Streptophyta > Magnoliopsida > Solanales > Solanaceae > Nicotiana > Nicotiana paniculata. The sequence continues at coordinate 10,335 of MDKI01231166.1, read as the reverse complement.
TAACAAATAAATTGACAATCATTAATTATATAAGGTGTTACCATCAAATTAGAAACCTATTTTTTAATTAGTCATTTGCTATCAGAGAATTATAAACCACAAATTGTATTTTTTAAAAGAAAATTCATATTTAACTATAAGTAGTCCAAAAATGTTCTACATCTTTTGTGTAGAACATCCTTGCAGGGTCTGAGTACAGCTTCTCTATGATACTTGCGGTAGAGGTGGCAAAATGATTAAAAGAAAATAGTTATCCATCCATATTATTTATGAAAAAACGGGTTAGATAATGAATCATTTAAAAACGGGTCAAAAATGAATAAAGAACTATATTATTTACTTAGAAAATGGTTAACCGAATGAATAACTAATGTGTTTAACTTTTACATTTATAAAGCATCAAATTAGAGTTCCTCAAGTTTGAAAGTAAGTTCTAAGTTATATTATTCTTCCTGTCTCAAATTTATTGTCCTATTTTATACTTGTTTTTATCATTCTAAAATTTTAGCCACTGTTTTATGATATAATCTTTTCTAAACTTACCAATGTTTTCTTTATATTATTATTATTATTATTATTATTATTATTATGTCAGATGGTACTCTTGAATTAACCACCTTTATTCTTAACCTAAACAATATTGCCATTTTGTAAAGGAAGAAAACAACAAGCTAGGCCACTAGGGACACACTCAAGCCGGAAACTTCTCAAAATGAGACTTTTGCTAAAGTAGGAGTCGAGGGCTGAATGGGTTTATCTGAACTTTTTTCGTCGGAAATTACCTTGTATATATGTTTTTTGTTTGATATATGTACATTAAATGTTGAATCCCTTTCGTTCTTCAAATATTTATATTTTACTTTATGAATCCCCTTAATAAAAATATTGTACTATTCCGATAATTAATACTAGTCATAACATTAAGGTGAGAAATCAAAGTTACTACTCGAGATTTGAAATACGTTTCTTGGATCTTGTTTGTTTGCCTTTGAATATCTTGTTAGGATCGAAAAAGGCAAGTGTCATGCGGAAGCTAGCAATAAACTTTGAACGATAATAAATCAGACAACAAAAGAGAAATATATCGGAAGAGACACAAATATTTAACGTGGTTCAGTCAATTGACCTACGTCCACAGACGGAGATGAACAATCCACTATATAAAAGAGAGTACAAAATATCGAGAGAACAACCTCACGAAGAGGCAAACACAAGTGACACATTACACTTGTCCGGTAAAGTTCTCTCCTTAAACACGACTCTCAAATCCTATATGGCTACATTGTGGATGTTACTGAGTGAGAAGGAAGGATCCTCATTTTATAGAAGTCCAAACATTTTCCTACAAGAAAAATGACTAGCCAAATATAAAAGAATTATAATTTCTTTTACAAAAAAAAATTCCCAATTATGATAAATATATTGTCCTTTCCTTAAAAAAATAAGAAAATCAAATAAGAAAATCAAAACAACCCCGGCAGACTTCTCGTTGGTTGGTTCCTTTTATCTTGAAAATCACCAAACAATTGCAGGCCCTGAAAGTCTTGTTCCTTTCCACATTCTCCCTATAGGACTGTGTTGTTTTCTCTTATATTTTCTTATTACAAAGTAAAGAAACAAAATAAACAGAAAATCATGTAATACATATATTAGGAGTTTTACTCCTAGACACTTGACGTGCAAAATAATTATTACATGTAATTTTCACATAAAAGTTGGATTAATAACATAAAAAATAAAATATTTTACCTATTACAACAGCTTAAATACACTGATTGTGCATTTTTTTTTGTTTTGTTTTTGAAGTGTTATTAATTGTTAAATCGTATTCTTGTCAATAAATGAATTAGGTGGACGAGGAAAATAGTAGGTGCTGCTTGTGTTGGGACGTCTTCAAGTTTGTCGTACATTCCCTTACTTATGGAGATTGTTAATGAGGCCGGTTCGTCCTGGGCCGTTTGTCTATTTTTGCAATGTGGTATGGTACGGGGAGTTCTTCTCGGTTTTGCCCGCTGCTATAGGGAGGAATTTAGAGCCGTTGTCGGCTAGTTTTTTTTTTTTTTTTTTGTGTACTCGAGGTGGGTGTTCCTGCTCTTCGTTTCACACCTTTTTTGTAAAAGGAATAGCGGGTTAAAGGTATAAGGAGCCATTTGTTACCTTGGTCGGCTGGTTAGCTGATGAGTGAGAGAGGTTGGTCTCGTTTCCCTCGCCGCTTGCACTCTTTAGACCTGATGTCGGCTTCACATCCCGCCTCGTCATTATTTGAGCTCGAGCACTCCGCGGGTGGATGGTTTGCCGTACCCGTTAGATCCTCGAGTTCGAGTCCCGGTTTGTTTCAGTCCGGACGTGCCAATGTAACAGTAACATAAGTTATACCACAAACACACAGATGAAGAGCATTTCAACAGTAAGTTACACAACAAGCATCATCCCATATAGTAAGATTACTATGTGCGAGGTGCTAACCTGGAGGCGAGATTACGGGTGCGCTTGATGTGTAATAGTCACAGCTCCACTACAATGACTCATGCCCGTGATGCGCAAGAGTTGCTGTCGAGGAGCGACGTAGGCGTTGCGTATAAGCCAGGCATAGTTCCGGTTTCATATAAGGATTTTATTCCTGGTTGGTTTGGTGGATCTAGAGGGAAATGAGGCTTTGGTTAGAAAATCTCCACAGACGGCGCCAAATTGTTGTACCAAAAAAAGTGTTAACCTTTTTGTTAAAATGAATTAATAAGTAAAATAGAGGGTGAATCCTAATCAAAGATAATTAACTCTAAATCGAGGAATATTTGGATAAGACAAATCAAAAATGGTGAAGTTTGTGAAGCTGTCAAGATTATAAAAGACGTCGAGTTGAAAACAATGGATTTGTATTCTCAACATAATCACCAATATAAAATCACTCTATAATATATGATAAAGGAGAGCGAAAAAATATCCCGTTAACAGCTGCTGATTGCATTCTTGTTACTTTCATGATGAAGATTACAAAGAGGTGCAACAAAGTTGTGGACTTTTCCTTGAATCCCTCATGGATTTCACTTAGAGTGGGTTCTAAGAGAAGGAGAGAGAATTGGAAAAAGCCCCTCCTATCATTCTCTTAACCTGTATATATACTAGGTGTTATCCCTTACCCAATGGTCCTTGACCAGTGTACTGTAATCTTGCGTTGGCGCTTCAGATCGACCTCCCAAGAACCATAGCATGTGCTACGCTGTAAAGGCCTTCTGATGATTCGACTTCGACCGTGGCGGTGACGCTCGTCGTTACGGTGTCTTGTATGCGCAATCACGGCTTAATTACCTTTTTGCCATTCCTTTTTTGAGGTCATTCTCATGTGGTCAGATTTCGACCCATACACATATAATTTTCACATAAAAGTTGGATTAATAACATAAAAGTTAAATCGTACTCTTGTCAATAAACGACTTAGGTGGACGAGGAAAATAGTACATAAAAATTTTCTACCATCCATTCCTGATTCCACACGCAAATATAATTGGAACGGCAGGCCAGTAGATTTTATCAATTGTGGTATAATAATTTGACATTTGGTAATCAAATTAATTCGGATTTTAAATTTGCATCGAATAATGTCCATAAAACGAAAAAACCTTCATGTAAGAAATATTTTATTCGTAAAACTCGAACCTGAGAGTTCTAATTAATAATAAATAATCTCGTACATCACATCATATTTGTGTATGGTTTAGGGTTAGTGGTTGATAATTGATTTCATTATTGAAGATTGAGAGAGATGCCAAATGATGGAGACATCTGTGTCAAAAAGGAAAAATCTAAAGAATTATAAAGTCTTTAAAGGAATAAACTCAAGAGTATGTCCAAAACTTTCGACTTCTCAGTTTCTTAACTACCAATTACCATAAAGCACACTACAAGCCTAAGGTTTAATGTTTGGTGAGTTGTCTTCTCATCTCATGTTTTATTCTCTTATCACTACTCACTAGGATGATTCATCTAACTTATCCAGTTAAACTTTTACATATTGATATAACAAAAACAAATAGTATCAAGTATACTATTTGCCCTTTTCTTTTTTTCCCTTTTGGGAGAGGGGGGTGGTGGTTTAAATTGATTGGTAACTAATTAAGAACATTAATGAAAAAGAAACTTAATTTTCTCAATGAGAAGCAAAGTACTTTGGTATCCTAACAAAAGAATTTTTCATTTATTCTTTTGTAGATTTATTGATTGTTGTCCAAACCTGTTATACGGTTTTATTTGTCTCTTTTGTTTTAGAGTCTAGAAATGCATAATAAAAATATATTAATGAAATAGTTAATTAGAATTTTGTTGCATAAAGTATTCCTTTTAAACTTAAAATGCTTTGATGTTAGTTTAAGGTTCTTATTAAAGAAAAAACTAAAAATACAAGTATACTTTTCTATCTGTTGTCTCCGAATGTGTCTTTATTAGGAAGCAAATTTTACCCGCTTAAACCAACTACGTGCTATACAGTTAAACCTTTCTATAACAAATTTATTTGTTCCGATAGTAAGGTGTTGTTATAGATAATATATATATATATATATATATATATATATATATAAGGATATAGTAAAGTGCTGTTACAGATGATATATATTCTAACATATCATAAAAATAAATTCTAAAAGGAATATGACTTTTATAATGAATGACTATTATATAAAAATGTTGTTATTGAAATGTCTTGCTGGACAAATATGAACGCAATTGATACTTTCTGTAAGGTAGGTAATAAAGTGAAAGATTAGGTGAGTTGAGGACCCTTTTTCTTCTAAATTTCAGTGCGTCGACTAAAACAACATTTAGTTATTGTCTACGTTTCATAAAGCAACTAATTACATGGACCATTAAAATTTTCTCACGCTTAACTAAAGGTCTAATATTTGAACTTGAGAATAAAGAAACTTTTTGTTTTTAATTGATATCGGTGTGAATTCAAATAATTAGAAATTATCCTAAAGGCAGAATTATTACAAGTTATAACCTTTTTTCCTCTTGTAACAACAACAAACGGAATAAAATGTGGAACTTTCCAACCAAAAAAAAGATAGAAAAACAGAGGACAACAGAATATTCTATATAATAAAGAATGATAGAAACTAAGTATTCACCAAACTCTATAGAGAACCCGATTTTCTATTAATTCTCACCGTAAGTAACAGATTGTAAAACCAAACAGTATCGGGTACCAGGTTCTCTATTTGTTCCCACAGTAAATCGGCAGTAAATAAAGAATACAAAGGAATTTTACGTGAAAAATTCTCATCTCAACGGGATTAAAAATCACGACCTACCCTCGTAGAATTTCAACTTCACTACTGAGCAATCTTTTATATTACAACTTATTGTAACCTAGAAATTAACCTCTTAATCCCTCACCAACTTGTAACTACACTATTACAAGCCACTTTGTAATAACTCTATTACAAAGACTTAATCACTCACTAACTTGTAACAACACTATTACAAGTCACTTTGTAATAACTCTATTACAAAGACTTTACAGCATGACTAACTCTAGCCAAGACACAAACACAAGGGTCTATGTTTTGCAAAGGGTTTCCTACACAATGCTTCTAACTAAGCTAAGTAGGAATTACAAGTGAAGAACAAAATAACAAAGACTCAACAAACCTAAGGACTTAAGTTAACTTCAATCTTTGGATATGGTCCTTGAGGTTGCAGTAGCTTTGCTCTTGAGAGATGTGGAAGCTAGCACTTGAGAGAATATTTTCTTTTTATTTGCAAGTGTTCAAGTGATTGTTTTACCTTCCTTGATGTTAATAATACATGTGTGACATCACCTACAATGATGTAAGCAAGGTAAGTAAGAAGTTTTTCACAGAAAGTTGAATGCTGCACTGTTCCTGTACTGTAGCGTGTGCATGCAACAACTTTCCAGCTGAAGAGTTGCCTTCATACAATCACCTCGGGAACTGGTAGGGACCTGTTTCCTCAGTTGTTCCTTCGACTCTGAAGAGTTCAGCCATATCCCAAACTGGATCCCAACCTGAAACCTTGTGATCATAAGGTCTTGAGAATGTTTACAGCTGATCAGTTCCCTCTGATGTTCCCTTATCTGATTTCGTTGAGAATTGAACCAGACATCTGACTGGTTACTCTGAATGCAAGAGAACTAATTGTATCAGGTTCCTTATTTGGTTCTCTTATGAAGTTTGTCAAATCATCAAAATAAAAGACGCATAACTTAATAATTTCCCCCTTTTTGATGATGACAAACTTAGAATTGATATTTCCCTGAGACCCAGATCTCCACATTGTTCCCCCTACGAATCATCCATATTCCATGAGAACCAGACCAAAGGAACTGATTACAACTGGTTCTTAAATATTGTTTGACAAATCATCAAAACACAAAATAACATAACTTATCAATTTTCCCCTTTTTGATGATGACAAACCCAAAATTAATGTTCCCCTTACGAACCAGATTCCTCACATGTTTTCCTGCGGATCAGACCTATAATCAACATGTTATTACCAACGTTCAATGTTCCCCCTGCGAAGCAGATCTGTCGTTCATGCACAACACAATATATCAATTCGATTTTGTTTCTCCCCCATGTTGCAAACTATATAACTTCCCCCTTTTGGCATCATTGAAAAGAATAACAGAAGAAGCACAACCAAAAATAAGTTCAGTAACATTAGCTCATGACACTTGGGAAACACAACATAAACAATAACAAGAACAACAAGTGAATGCCATTGCACAAAATGGAGTGATTTCCTATAGTAGAGTAATTATAATAAAAGCACAATAGTTTCAACAATACATAATATGACAATTTGAACAACTAAAGTACCAATGTCATCAAACATAGGGATCAAAAGAAGATAGGAATTCAAGGGAATTTGGAAGGAGTGAAAGACATGAATCACTAGGCAGGAGGAAAAGTAAGGGGCTAAGGCCTTGATGAGCTTATCCATTCGTTCATTCACAATCCTTTGATCAATGATCATCTGTTCTCTTTGTCCACGTTGGGACTTGGAGGAACAAAGAGATGATTCTGGTTTTTTTTTTTTGGAAATCAACAATGTCAAGAAGTTCCTCCATGTTTCAGCAATATCAGAGTCAACACTCTGCCTAACAGCACTTTCTGAGATTTCATAGTCTTCTACCTCTCCAAACCCGATAATTCAACCTTTTGCTTATGTAAGGAATCGGGTTACTCACTCACACTACCCTTTCTTTCCCTGAGCGACCATGTCTCCCTCTTCTTCTTCTCAATCTTCTCACCCTTATCATCTGCTGCATCTTTCTCGGCCAACTTTCTTTTCTCAAAAAATTATTTTCACAAGTGAAGATTTTTCCACTTCATTCTGTCTTCCACAATCATCACATCAACAAGTCACATTATTCAGCCTCCTTTTCATCAATCTTTTTCACTGGATCGGAAGTTCGTTTAAACACAGAACTCAAAAAGAAAAAGATCATCATTAGAATTAACATCCTGAAAAGGATTTGAGGGACCATGTAGGTCATTCAGTTCCCCCTATTTTCAGCACATTCACCGATTCCTCCATCCTTTAAGGCTTCTACAAACCCATCAAAAATTCCAGCCTAACTATCTAGAATATTAGATCTATCCCGTTCTTTTTCAGTTAAGGTCCCATCAAAATCTACCAAAGACTTATTGGGTTTCAATTCAGATGGAGTTGGGATTTTGGGAGGTGACAGATTTGGGTTCACTTCTGGCATATTTTGAGAGAAGGATTCTTTTTGAGATAAGGTTGATTTAGTTTTGAATAAAAGAATCGGTTTTGGTTGGGTGTGAGAGAAGGAAATGGTTTTTCGGGGCAACATGTCAGTTCAGAAAGGGTTTAACATTTTGGACTTCAACAAATTTGGAGAGAGATGGGAATAAATTAATGACGTTACACTTCAGCAGTTTAAAAAGGCATATAAGTATTGAAGAGACTACTAACCTGAGTCACAAAAACCAGGTTCCTTGATGGTTTGTGAAAATTTGAGCAAAAACTTCTCGAAGGGAAATGTCACTCTTACTTGTTTTGTCGTGAAACTGCCATGTATGTATACCAGTAACAATATAGATTTGAGTTAGATGTCGCTAAAAAATACTTTTTAGCAAAGTACCTTTCCTTCTTAACATAGCCAATCATCGAGGGACCAGTCCTTAGTTAAGCTTGATCAACCCCAACTCCAGACGATTTATTTCAAAGTGTTCACTGCTTAGCGCCTTGGTGACGATGTCTGCTACCTGGTCCTCCATCTTCCAGAACTTCATACAAATCAGAACCTTTTCAAAACTATCCCTCAACAAGTGATGTCGCACATCAATGTGCTTTGTCCTCTTGTGTTGTACAGGGTTCAAGCTGTAAATACACCAAAGTCTTCAAGATGTTGCTTGATCTGTAGTAGTTGAGCACAACAAGAAGAAGCTACCACGTATTCAGCTTCAGAATTATAAAGATCCATACAGTTTGTTTCTTTGTACCCATGAGATCAAGCATGACCCCAGAAAATGTGTTGTTCCAGATGTGCTCTTTATATCCACCAGATATTCAACATAATCAGCATCAACCAAGTCAAAAGTATCTCTTGAAAAGTAGACGAGGACCAGGTCCTCCGTTCCCTTAGGATACCTCAAAATCCCTTGGCAGCCTTCAAGTGAGAGTCTTTTGGCCAGGTTCCAATCATTGTTCTGTCTGAAGGCCTAGGGACCAGGTGCCATACTTGGTTTTTCTTAACTGATGGAGTTTGTCTTGCATAGCAACTATCCAGTTAGCATTTTCCAATACTTCTTGGTTGTTCTTAGGCTCGATTTTAGACAAGAACGATGAGAGGGAAAACATGTTCCTTGCCTTAGAACTAGGTTGAATACCAGAGTCTAAGGGTGTGATTACATTTTGAAGGGATGTGAATTCTTTTTCTTCTAGTTGGATACTTGAACTTCAGAATTTGAAGGACCAGGTTCCTCCATACGTGAATCATCATTGACATCAACAGAATCATGACTTCTACTCTTTTGTTCTGTATCAGGAGTACCTAATGCAACATCAACAACCCTATGTTCATCTTCATTCGAGGTAATAGAGGGACCAGGTTCCTCTGTGCCTTTTTGAGATTCTGATGCATCTCCTTAATCGCTTTGCATGACTTGACTCATCAAATCAGTCTTTCCATTTGCAATATCTATAGCTTCATCAGGAGCATTTGTAAATTCTCCATCTTCATCGTCTTTGTTATGTGAACATTTGCCACCATTGTTGAGAACAAAACATTTTGCATCCAAAGGCTCCCCGGTAAGTCAACGTTGGTTTTCTCCCATTGAGCAGTTCATAGAGAGACTTCTCGAGAAGGGACCTGATCATGCATTTGTTAATCAAGTAGCAAGCAGTGTTGAATGCTTCGCCCATGAACTAGGTCCTCCATAACCGACTTGTTCAGCAAATAAAACTCGCACTCCCTAGTCGTCTGTGCCATAACTCTACATCATTATCAATGACACTTAAGCATGTTATATCACCGACATTCAGTGAATCAAGGTCTGCAACATAGATATTCTTGAATCTCTTGGCTATCAGTACCATTTCACCAGTTTTAAGATTGGTGAAAGTGCAAGATTTGGACAAGCACTTCACTTCATTTTTCCTTATCACAGATTTGAGACACACTCAACAAGCTATATTTCAAGCCATTCACATAGTACACATTTTCAATTGCATGGGCGAGTGTTTTGTTAATTTTTCCAACACCAAGAATATAGCCTTCTTGTTGTTTCCAAAGGGCACACTCCCACCTTGGAAGGCCTAGAGTAAGAGGAAATCATTCATTCTTCTAATTTTATTCTTAGAGCAGCCACTATCCATGTATCATTGTTTTTACTGCTACCTCTCACTTCATCCTGCACACTAAATTAATGATTAGACTTAGGAACCCAAGCTAGCTTGGGTCCCTTATAATGATAGAACGGGCGGATCAAACTTTTTTTGGCCCATGCAGACAACACATATTTTCTTTTCAGGGAACCAGGTTCCTCATCAGTAGCCCTCTTTTCAACAAAAACTTTATTTTTCTGAAAAGACTGAATTTTAATTTTACAAGAGTCCTTGTAATGACCCGTTTGACCACAATGAGTGCACAACCTATTATCAACCACAATTACGGGATTATAGGAGGTTTTAGCCTTTTGGAACCTGATTCCTTGCCTGTTTTTACCATTACTCTTGTACATAAACGTTATTACATCACAGGACCAGGTACAATTAAGTGATTTATCAAGATCATTTTTAACCCTTTTCAAATCCTCCTGAAGTTGTCTATTCTTTTCAAGCTCA